>CAJGYM010000207.1:0-72633 GCA_904845305.1 Caenorhabditis auriculariae | reverse complement strand
TTTTTCATTTTTAAATTGGAGAAAACTTCTATTTTTTTGAAATTTTGTTTTTCTCTAGAACTGGTCGAAAGTTTCTGGACAAAGAGGTCATTTTTGATTTATGGTCGGGATTTTTTTCTGAACCAGGAAACTTCTTGATGTACCAGATGAAGATATCTGAAAGTCTAAACCTGCAAAACTTCCTAGTTTTTCCAGAAATAAGGGTTCAAAGCCTCAAAAATGGCCGGGTTTTAGCGGATTTCGAGCTTTTTCGTTGAAATTTTAGCCTATTTTCTGAAAAAAATTCAAATTTTTTTGGATTTTCAGGCTCCTCATCTGATAGGGTCAAGAAGTTTACTGGTCAATTTTCAGGGAAAATCCCAACCTGCAAAGTGAAAATGATCTCCCCTGTGAGGTTTTTAAAATCTACTTTTCTTTGCTAAAAAAATTTAATAAAACATTCAGAATCCTACTCTGAAGACCTCAAAGCAGCTTTCAACTATCCAAAAATCAAAAATTTATGCTTTCTACCAAGTTTTCTGTTTCACCTGAGTTACTTTATCGATCGATGGAAGTCTCCATGATTTCATTGACACGTAGTTTAGAAAAAATACAGTTCAGTGCATTATAACAGTAAGAAGAGTGAAAAAGTTGATGTGAAAAATGAACTGAAAAAGTTAAGGACTTTTTCCAGCTTCAAACTCCCCATAAAAAGAAGCGATTTATTTAATTTCTCATTGTGCTCGGATTAATTTTTTTATAAAAAAATCTATATCAAATCAGGTTTTTTTCATAATGAAAATTAGAGTGTGAAAAATTAATAAACCTTTAAAAAAGGGGATTTCGCCCTTCATTCAAAAAAATTTTTCACCAAAGTTAAACTATTTTTAAAAAAAGTCTTATTATCCAATTGTCAAGTCTCATCTAAACAAAAATCATATCTCGACCTTAAAATTTTCTTGAAAAAGAAACTTATTTTTCGTGACAAGAGGGACAAGATCTATATGCCTACAAAAAAATGTGCTCAATCTCAATTTTTTTCCATAACTTTTTCACAGTCGTATTGGGCAACTTTTTGAAGCCGGATTTGGAATCAGCGTGAAAAAAACTACATCTAGTTGAAACCTAATCTCATCCAGAAGTCCCATTTTGAGCTGAGAGCAAAAGACCCCTATAGGGACTTCTTGAGGTTAAGCGGGTGAGGGGTCGGACACTACATCTCTTTAGGGATCACTTAAATTACACCCATAGAGCTTACTGTTTTGTTCCTAAGAAAGGCTGTTTTCCCAATCCCCTCTAGGGACCATTCTGCCATTTTCTGAATTCTCCTCACCTTGGCTATCCTCAAAGCGGCGACCCATTTCCTGAAAAGTCAGCTCATCGTCCGCACAGATGTACTTGATGTACTGCGAGTTCTTGATTTGCAGCTTCGTCAACTAAAAAATATTCATTTTCTTTTTCTCGAAAATCCTAGAACCTTGATAGAAATACACCAAGGAGTCGGCGACTTGTACTTTTTCTCCCAATTGATTCCGGTGTAGATTTGGCTCGAGTGCATGCTCATCAGGCAGGTCAGGTCCTTCGAGGCCCTTGGAATTATTGATTTTTATCCGAAAAATCTGAAAAATCTCACTTCTTCCCCTTAGGTGAGTAGTACAATCCACTGGGTCTCAGGATGAAAAAATGCTTTTTCCAGCTTTTTCTTCCGTCGGATTTGAGGTAAAGGAAGCCTTCCAGTTCAGGGCGGTACCACCGTTTCGTTGGTGAAGAATTCCTGGAAAGGTTGGAATTTATAAAGGTACAGGAAAACTTTGAGAAAAATTTCTTGTAGCACAACGTAGAAGTACCGATCAATTGACCTTCCACAAAAATTTGTTCTTTTCTTGAAAAAGCAAAGTGAGGTATAGTCTGGTCAAACTTTGAATTTCAAGTAAAATGACGTCATTCAAAAAGGCTCTCTGATTTGGGGGCGGAGCTTGAGAGAGTTTTATTAAAACTATACTTCCTTCAAAAAACTTGGAAAAAGTGGCCACTTAAGAGGTTCCTGAAGGATTATTTTGAGAGAACACTAAAGTGGCCACTAAAACCGCCTCTATACTCTTTTGCGTCTTAGTGGCCACTATAGCAGTTTTTAGTAGTATCCCTTATATTTCTAAAGAGGTCTCAAAATTTTAGCCCCTCAAATGGCTACTAAATCGACTACTATAGTGGCCACTAAACCGACGAAACCCTAAAGTGGCCACTAAAAAAATTTTCCTAGAAATATGAGCATACATATTTTTATTTGCCTTTGCTATATTTTCCGCCATGACCTTTCTAAGCTTTCTTATATATATTTAACAAGAAACAGTAAAGTCATTTCTCGACAAAAATCAAAAAAACTTCCTCACCCTGACAAACTTCTGCTTGACGTCTTGTTTCCAAACCGTTCCCGAGGGAACCTCGATGTGGGACGTCTTCTCGGTGACCAAATACATTTCGGGTCGGTCTGTAACAGGAAAAAGCGTTATTGAAAATCAAGGAAAAACTGACAAATGAAGGAATATTTGTCGGGCCGGCGGATGAAATGCAATTTGTTGGGCGAATCTTGCACCCACATGCTGATGTTCTCCACGACGTTCTCATGGTCTTCGTAAACTCGTTCTGAAATTTCCTGACTTCAGAAAATTCCCTAATTATTGCAAGAAACTTGCAGAAAGGCCAAGTTTATTGATTTTCACGGACAAAATTCAAAAGTTGTTGAAACTTTTCTTGAGTTTGCTGTTTCAAAATTATCATATTATCAAAGAGTGCGAATAAAAACTAATATTGTACATCTCTAAGTCTACAAAAAAATAATAAATTTAACTTAAAAAAACGGGATTCTGGTATTATCAGAAAAAAACTTTAAGAAAAAACTAAATTTTCTCTCCAACTTGAAATTTTGTTCAATTTTACGTCGAACTTGTCTATGTAGATTTTCTGAGCTTCTCAACATTTGAAACTGTCCAATTTTTGTTCCCGCCCCCCTTGAGCAATATTTTCAGATTTTTTTGTAGAACTTCTGGGACTCTTCTGAAAAATTTCTAATCTTGAATTTTCTATCCAACTTTCCTAATAGTCAGAGCAGCGCGATTTCCTAACTTTTCCTATGAAACTGCCTAATTTTTCAATCTCCTGTCTGATTTTTCTTCAATTTCATGTCCAAGATTCTCTGAGATTCTCAAAAAATGAAACTGTCCAACTTCTCTTCAAAGCTTCTCCCCCCTCTTATCACCATAAATCAAGAGAAAAACGAACGAATGTGCAAGTCGGGGAACTCCTCGACGATGCAATGGTCCTCCATGAGCGTCATGTGGTTCTTATCGGCGAGTTGTCTGAGAGTCTGCAAGAGGAGATGAATCGTCGTCGATTTCCATCCGATAACGTTTTGCTCGGGGAAAAAACGAACCTCGGCCACAGTCCATCGCTCGTCGATGAGTAATTGCAGCGGGACGCCGCCTTCTCCGAAAAACTTCACCAATATCCGGGCCACCTTAATCAAGTCCATTAGATTGATTATTAGCTTTCCTTTGGAAAAAAAAGTCGGAAGAAAGTTACATTAGAAAAAAGTGCTCCAAAAATAAAAAAAAATTATCTAATTTCAGTATTTTGAAGCGATTTTAGAGCAAAAAATTGATTTTCAAGAACATTTTGAAACTTTTTAAAATTCCAGAAGCTCTCAAAACTTGAGAAAATATATGAGTGGCCACTTAAGTGGCTTAAACTTAGTGGCCTCTTGAGAAATCTATGTGGTATTACTTGATCACTGAAACTGCTATAGTGGCCACTAAGACACAAAATAGTGGCTTCTTAAGGGTTCGTTTAATTGGTCACTCTAGTGCTCTTTCCAAGTGATTCTCGAGAAACCTCTTAAGTGGCCAAAGCTACTATAGTGGCCACTAAGACGCAAAGCAGTGGCTTCTATAAAGGCGGTTTTAGGGGCCACTTTAGTGTTCTCGTATTGGCCCCTTGAGTGGCTTAAGTTTAGGGACCTCTTTAGAAGTCTAAGTGGTACTATTACATCAATAAAATTACTATAGTGGCCACTAAGATGCAAAATAGTGGCTTTTATAGAGGTGGTTTTAGTAGCTCCTTTAGAGGTGTTTTAAGCGGTCTTTCTAGTGCTCTTCGCCAGCAGTTCTTGAGGCACTACTACAGTGGCCACTAAGGCACAAGGGCCAGCGGCTTCTATAGAGGTTGTTTTAGTGGTCACTTTAGGAGTTTGAGAAGTACTACTAGACCACTTCAAACTAATAAAGTGGCCATTAAGACGCAAAATAGTGGCTTTTATAGAGGTCGTTTTAGTGGCCACTTGAGTGTCTAAAACGTAGTGGTCACTTTAGAAGTCTAAGACCACTGCAAACTACTAGAGTGGCCACTCAGACACGAAAAGCGGCTTCTTTATGGGTAAGCAGTCACTCTAGTGTTTTTTCTAAGTAGTCCTCGAGAAACCTCTTAAGTGGCCCCAAGAGTTTCCCCCCAAAAATCTCAAAAAAACCCCAAGAAAATTACCTTGGCCTCCTTCATCTTCTCGAGAGCCAGCCGAATGCGTTGGGCCTTGAGCTCGTCGGCGCTGAGTTCCCCATTCCTGGGCGACGTCTGAAAAAAGTCTCCACGTCATCAGGTCCACGTCATCGTCTTCTGATTCAGAAGTCGCTCTCTTCTATATGACGTCACCCGAACGGTGAGCATCTGGCCATGGGAGCGACATTTGCGTCAATTACCGTGTGGCCCCGTTGCGCAACCCGCGTTTGAATAATCGTCTATTGTATTCTCCCGAGCCCGAAACAAAACTCGCCTAGGTAAAAGGTGAAGGTAAAGGTATTGTTCGAGGTTGAACGGCTGTCGCATAAAAATTTGCGCGGGGCGGGGGGTTATTTTTCGCTTTGTATCTCGTTTTTTTATTTTAATAACCCTATAAGGAAAATTCAAAAGTTCAATTTGATCGTTCCAAATTTGAAAAAAAAAAGAAAATCATAGCTCCATGAAGCGTTTTTTTCAGATTCTCTTCAATGTAAAAAATTTCTGAAAGCAATTTTCTCCTCATTTTGATACGCTTCACTGGAAATATAAAACATGCCGTATTTATTCTAAGTTGTTTGACAGTTTTTGCGATGTGAAAAAAAAATGATTAACAACTTCTTATTGAAACACGTAGATAACAGTAAAAAAATCTTTGGAAACAAAAATTCAAATTCAAAAAACTTTACTAGATCTTGAAATTTCCATCAAAAAAACATTTTTTTCAAAGTCAAGAAAAATCGATTCGAATTAAAATTGTTCTTTTAATCATTCCAAGAACTCTTAGTTCGTAACTCAATGATTCTTTATTATTTTGATTATTTCAAGGTTCAAAACTTTACCAAAATTCTCCGAGATTTTCACTGATTTTTAAACTTCTCTGTTGAATAATGACTTCTGCACTTCTAGAACTTTCGAACAGACCAATAAGGTTGCATAAACTTCCTCGTATCCCCCTAACAATAGTAACTTGAGATGTGCCATTCTTCCGGTGCCAATCTGACCTCACCCTCTCAAAAAGGCGCGCCCTCCCTCTAAACAGACCCCGCCAGATGCCCCCACTCGACAAGTATAGTTTACACGGTTGTTGGCGGCGTTCCAAACATCAAAAAGACTGGTCAATTATTACACAGCAGAAACCAAGAGAGAAAGGGTTTTTCGCGCGACGCGTCTGCTGTCCTCGGAGGATTACGATTTCTACTCTGTTGTCCGCCGACCTAATCCCGAGGGCCAACAATATTATCCAAATGGATGTACCTGCGTCGGGCTCGGTGTGTTCAGTGAGTCTCGGCAGGATTCGTTGGACGAGAAGGCCGAGGAGTCGCGGCATCTGCAATCGATCAGTTTTTGAGATATGAATGATTGAAGCTGGGAAAAAATCAACAGGTAAAATAGTTTGACATGGATTTTTCTATGAAGATATTATCAAGGGAAAAAGCTGGAAAGGTTGAGATTTAAAAAAATAAATGATGGGAAAATCTAAAATGGACCTTTTTTTAAAAAAAATAGAATGATATAGTCTGTTCAGATTTTGAATGTCAAGTAGAATGACGTCATTCGAAAAACGCTCTGTGGATGGCTCGCTCTCTGATTGGTTTATCGGGCCATTAGGGGCGGAGCTTGAGCGAGGAATTGAAATTCAAAATCTGAACAGACTACAGAAAAAGTAGAAAAGATGAGGTTGTTGAAAATAAACGTTAAAAAAGCTGGAAAGGGCTCTTTTTTAAGTAATTGATTGAAAAAGCTGGAAAGGATCACTTTTTGAAAAAAAAAATTAATAATAGGAAAAATATCAGTTTTTCGAAAAAAATACGATTGATATAATTTGAATGGATCATTTTTTTGAAAAAAATAAATTCAATAAGTAATCAATTACAGTAAACTGATATATTTTCCAGTCAGTATTATTTAAAAAAACGCGTTAGGATCTCGATACAGCCTTTAATCTTCATTAAAGCATCGAGAATAGGGGGAAAACTCGGAAAAACATTCCGTAAAATGATTCCGGATTCAAGTCAAACCTAAATTGCGAGAACATGGTCGAAAATTGTTTCGTATCCATTTTAAAATTGGGAGTTTATGAATAACCTGGCCGATTCGGTTGAAGAAGAATCGCCAAAAGCGCTGTCCCCATCTGGGGATGAACACGTCGACGTCGCTGGCTGCTGCAAAATCAAAAAAATGAGTCAAATAGGCCCTTTTTGAGCTAAAATAGTCATAGTCCTCTTACGAGGTTTCTTTACAACTACTAAAGTCTTTGATTTCTCATTTTTGTGTGATAAATAAGCTCTGTTCATCGTTTCCAATTGCATGATCTTCGACAAAAATTGTGGGAGTCTGAGAAAATTAGTTATTAAAAATATTCCCAATTATTGAAGGATGCAAAAAAAAACGGTCCAGCTACAAAAACTATGAAATTATTGTTTTCTGTCTCAAAAAAAGCTCAGAAGGTAAGAAAAAACTTCAAAATTCGGCTAAAAGCTCCAAAATAGGATATTTTAGATATAAATTTTTGGAAAGACCCAAAGTCAAGAAACTATTTTTGTGTATTTAACAGGTCCAATCTACTTTTTAAAAAAACTTATTGATTGATTCTAAACGTCCAAAAATCAATAAATGATCTCTATAAAAACGCTAAAATAAGACTTTTTGATTTAGAAATAGCTGTTTTGTTGGATGAACTTTGAAAGGAAAAAAAGTTCAGATCTCCGGAAAAAACATAGGAATCTGTAAAAAGACTTCAGAAGTGGACCAGACACGATTCGAAATTTTCCAAGAACAAACTTGGTCTGTAAAAGCGTTAATAAAACAGTAAAACCGCAGAACTCCAAATTATGATCCAAAACCTCTCGACACCCAAGTTTGACAACTCAACAAACCCAGAAAGAGCTTTCTAGTAGGATTCTCAAAAACCATCTGAAGTCTTCCAAGATGAAATTTCGTCTTCAAAAGCACTAATAATCTTAAATGAAACCCTAAGAACTCTAATTTGTGGTCCAAAATCCAAATTTGATAATCCTTGAAGGAGCTCTTCCAGTGGAATTTTCACAAAACGATCTGGAGTCTTCCAAGATCAAATTTCGTCTTTAAAAGCGCTAATAATCTTGAATGAAACCCTGAAAACTCTAACTTGTGATCAAAACCATCTCAAAACTAAAGTTTACTCGAAGTTCTACTCGAGGCGATCTCCCACGCACGGTCCAAAACCTTCCAAGATCAATTTTTGTCTTCAAAATCTTTAATAAAGTCGAATAGAACCCCAAGAACTCTAATATGTGGTCGGAATACTCTCAAAAGAAAGTTTACTCAAAGTTCTACTCGAGAGGTTATCTCATATACGATCCAAAATCTTTCAAGATCAATTTTTGTCTTCAAAATCTTTAAGAAAATCGAATAGAGCCCCAAAAACTCTAATTTTTGGTCCAAAAATACTCCAAAACCCCAAATTTGGAAGCTCCTGAAAGAGCTACTTGAGGAGTTCCCCCATACACGGTCCAAAACCTTCCAAGATCAACTTTTTGGCGAATCACAAGACCCAGAAACCATTTTATGGTCGAAAACCTCTCAAAACCCAAGTTGGACAACCCTCAAAAGAGCAACTCCAAGGGACATATGTGTCTTTGACCTGTCGAGTCCTCTTGGAACCAATCGGGGTTGGGCAAAGAGCTCCACACTCGGTCTGTATATATGCTAATATGCAATCTGCTTCTTGCTTCGGTTGTTTACTCTGGGCCATTGTTCGGACCGCGGCCCCGGCTCCTTCCCTTTCCAATTACTCGTCGAGACCGGGTCATATTCCGAAACTGAGATGTCACTCATCGAATCCTCACCTGGTGATGATGATGATGGGCAACCGGCTTGCTGACAGCCGAGTCCTTGGCGCGCAGGAGTTGATCATGGGCCGAGGAGGAGGTCGGCAAGGCGGACGACATCCCGAGCAGGAGTTGATCACCGCCGTTGGAGGTGTTCAGCTGGGTTTCCAGGGCCTCAAGCTCTTCCAGTAGCTCGTCCAGCTGCCATTCCGCTGATTCTGGAAAAAAAAAAATGAAACTGGGTTCTTCTGTTCAGAAATCACTGACAAGACGTTAAAGTCCTGCCTAATCTCATAAAAATTTAAAAAATTAACTTCTCAGGGCTTTCATAGAAACTTTTTATGCTCCTTTAAACGCTCCAGGAAAAAAAAAACAACACATTTCTTCATTCGGTCAATGGTTGAAAAAAACTGCATTTACTGCATCTTGAACGGTGTTTTAAGCTTGAAACTCTAGGAAAAGAAAGAAAATATCATTCAGAAAACCTCAAAAGGAGCGAAAAAAAACCAACTCAACTCTATTCGAAACAATATTCCAAGAAAAAAATTTTCTTAAAAATTTTTTTAATTTTGGAAAAAGCTGAGAATGCTATCTAATGACGATTTTTTTTCTTTATAAAATAAACTTGAATCAGGAAACACAATTTTTTTCTATTTTTTTATTGTACATTGGCTTTTCTCTCGATGTTGACTGATGGATACTTTAAAAAAATGATTTAAAAATTAAAACTGATCATTTCCCTGTGTTTTTATGATGTTTATTGAAGTTTGCAAGTAACTTTCCAGGTTGCAAATAAAATTTTATCAAGAATTTGTAAGCCAAAACCTCGGTTTCCATTCAACTTCTCCGCAAATAAGACGCTCAAGTGATCCCTACCCCTCAGATCAACTTTCACAACCAACAACCACTACCAAGGCCACTCCAGAAATGATATACGATGCTCCGGATGACGCAATAACCCCAGGACCTGCCCATAAACATACTTTGCAGTTTTTGGATCAACTTTTCGACCCTTTTTTTGAACTAGGGAACTTTTTTAGCCTCTTGTCCAACTTTTGATGAAATTTGGGACCTTGAAATCTGAAAAAAATTTTTTTTTTGGTTTATGAAGCTTTAAAGTTCGGAAAATAAGCTAATTACTACAAAAGGCGCTTTTTCAAGCTTCTGAAAGGTCTAAGCGAGAAAATCAGATTTATTGCTAGAAATTTTCTTCTTGTTGTGGAATCAGGAGGTCCTAGGGTTCACTTTAGCAAAGTCCCCGCCCCCCCCCCTCAAATTCAACCAGGGGGGGGGGGATTGAAAAACGTTCCCTAGTTGAAAATCACACTATCCAACCGCCCTTTCAACCAAAAAATCACCAATTACTCTTAAAATTGTTTTTTAACCCTAAAAAACCAGTTTCCCTCTCAAAAACTCACGTTGCCGACGCTTATAAGCGTTGTAGGAGGAAAGCATATTTCCAGTAGATGTTCAAATACGACGGGGCGAAGGACCGGCTCGATTAGGACAACCCAAAAAAATACACGCGATAAGGGAGAGTTATCGATTGATTTCGGCACGAGGAGAGCAAAAAGTCGGCGAGTTGCCAGGTTCATGGGGAGTAATTATACGGCTAATTCGAGCGTATAATTAATGGACGCGGAGACTTTTGAGATCAATTTGATGAGATAACTATCGTGTGGGAACTGAGGTGAATGGAACTTTAGTGGAAAAAAATCAATTCAAACTTCAGAAAAGTAGAAATTGAAGTGCGAAAGGTCGAGTTATTGGAATTTGATGAGACTTGGTATATAGGTATTTTCGAAAACCCTGAAACCAGAGAAATTTAAAAAAAGCGCTTTTTTTGGTTCTAGTCGAGTTATGACGCCTCAAAGTTTGCACTCAAAATTGCATTAGATGGAAGGAGGGAATCTGTTGCGGCGACTAACTCCACCTGTCAGCAGGCTGCGTGGTGTAGTGGCTAGACGCCTTGCACTATGGAGCCTACGATGCAGGTTCGATCCCTTTTATGGTGAAATTTAATTTTGCCAATTTTTTTCTTGGAAAAAAATGAAGAAGTTTTAAAGATGGATTGGAAGTAAAACGCTCAAAATTGTTTTAAATTCATCATTTTTAGTCGATGAACGACTACCGTAACACTTTCAAAATTGCGAAAATTCCCAAATAAATCTAATTTTCATGAAATAATCAAATTTTGGGAATGAAAATGAAAAAAATGAAAAAAATTTTTTTTTCAGTTTTTGACCTAAAAAAAATATGAAATACGAGGAAAATAGTTCAAAAAGGCTTTAAATCTTGAATCATCTCAGTAAAAACCGCAGAAAAAAATCACCAAAAAAGCTGCTCAAAAAGGTCAAAATGATAAATTATCAGCTCGATTCTCGAGCGCCTTCAAAGTATCATCGATTTTTTTCGATAAGATAAAAAAAGTTCACAAAAAAAGAGATTTTTTTCTGAAATCATGACTTAAGAGCACATAACGCTGAAAAAGATAGAAATAAATAAAACCCTTTGCTGAAACATCAAAGTCATCTATCTAAATTTTTTTTTTCAGCCGTCAGGTGGAAAAAAGAATAGACAAATGAAAAAGAAAAATCGAAACCTTTAAAGAAGATAAGCATGAACTGTCCCCATAAAAAGTAGACGGCGTGAAAAATGTTTATGAGGGCTTTAAAAAAAGCAATAAATTCGGAATCTTTGTGAAAAATGAACTAGAAAAAAGAGAATGGATGAAAGTATTTATCTTTAAAGTTCCAAAAAAATATGAAAAAAATCCCTCAAAACCCCTTTCTTGGGCTTTAAAAAGCAATAAAATCGGAATTTTCATAAAAATTGATCTAAAAAAAGAGAGTAGATGCAAAAATTCCATCCTGAGAGATCCAAAAAAATATGAAAAAAATCACTCAAAAAAACCTATTATGGGCTAAAAAAAGCGAGAAATTCAAAATCTTCATGAAAAATTGAGCTAGAAAAAAAGAGTAGATGTGAAATTTTCTTCTGGAAAAAGGGGGAAAAAATTGATATTTTTTTCAAGGGCTAAATTTAGAAAAAAATTCTTTTTTTAGTCTTCAGAAGTTCATATTTGAAATTGGAAAAAGTCAGGTTGATGAAAAAAGCCCATTTTTATCCACCTTCCTCCTCCAGAAGGTCCAAAAAAGGCTATCCCCCCTCAAAAACCCAAAGGATGGACAAAAGCGGCCGGGAGCCTCTTCAAAAAAAAAAGTTTCTGTGGTGGGAAGAGGACCAAGAACAATCAGAACGACGAGCCAAAAAACGGACAAACAAGACGAAAAAACGGGCTAAGAAAAGAAGACAAGACAGGTGCAGGGCAGTTGGCCAAGCCAGAAGACACGGACGGGGGCGGGGTCACGTCGCCAGCCGTCGTCGTCGGTTTTGGCACCCTCAAATCGGTGCACCCTCCCTCAACTTTGGGATGAGAGATTGGCTTCACATGGGCCGGATGAAACTCGGCGCGTCAAGGCCGAATTTCTCGGGTTTCGCCAAATTGAATCACGACCTCCGACGGCCGTCATCGGCTCATTGTCAAGAGCCAATGAAACAAATTGAAATTGGTTCGGCCAAAGGGTTCCGTTTCACCATTCAAGGTTATTTCAAGCTTTTCTGAACTTCTGAAAACAAGGCAAAACTAAGCAACCAAAAGCTTTCAATGGCTTGATGAGAGTTGGAGGAAACTTCGCAGAATTATTTTCAAAAAAATCCCATTTTTTGTCGAGTTTTCAGCCTCCAATTTTGTTCATTACAGTTATAGTGATCATAAAAAAATAATTTCCGGCATTTTCGTCCCAAAGACAAGTGACCAGAATCCAAAAATGATCCTTAAAGGAAATATTTGAGATTTTTCGTTAACTAATGGTAAGCTAGCCCCTGAAAATACTATCCAAAAAATTTTTGAAAAAAATTATTATAGTTAATTTACCGCTCTAAATTCGAAACTATTCAGATTCGCCGTCATTTCGAGGTTAATTTGAGCTTGTCGGAGCGTTTATAACTTCGAAAACTATGAAAAATCAGCAAAACTGATCAAAATCTGGGCTTAAAAAGCTGCCACCTAATCATGTCCCTTCTCCATCTTTTTTCTACGATTCGGCCAATTTTCAAAGGTCTGTGGTGCAAAAATATAAACGCTCTGTTTGGCATTGAATCGTCGAAAAAATGATTCGCCAAAAAAAAAACTAAAATTAATGGATGGTCAAATTTGAACGTTTCTAGAAACAGAAAATCAAGGAAATAAGCTTCTAGAGACAGAAAACGTAAAGGAAAAGCTCTCGATAACCTAAACCCACTGAAAAACCTCAGAAAAGGTTAGAAAAACCACAAAAACCCTAAAAAACTGCCACTTGTTCTGAGAAAAAGACGTAGAAGAAGTCAAGAAACAATAGCCGGAGACGATTTTTCGACTTCTTTAAACAGAAAATGGGGAGAAAAACGCCCTGGATCACCTAGACACACTCAAAAATCTCAAAAAAGGTTACAAAAACCACAACAATCCTAAAAAACTACGACTTGCGCTGAGGAAGAAGACAATGAAGAAGTCAAGAAACAGACCATTTTCCGACGAAACCAGTTGCATATGATAGGTGTACACATTAATTCGAACCCGATCGGAACGGCGGCATTCGACAAAACACAATAGGAACATCGATAAACGTCGCCCCGCCGACGGCAATCAATCCTTGTCGTTCAATTTTCGAATCGGCACACATTCCGAGTACAATTAACTACCTGTGTTTACTGTTTCTCATCTAACCGCTTTTCAAATCGTACAGCCAATTGAAATTTGAAAGAAAACAACGATGAAATCTTTTTTTTTTCACTCTGACGGCTCAAACGGGAGAAGAGTGAATTGCACCAAGTAGGAATCTCTCTCGTTAGCTCAACTTGGCAGCGTGATGTAGTGGCTAGCGCTCTTGCACTACGGAAACTAGATTCCAGGTTCGAACCCCTTCGACGATTTTTATTTTTGCCAATTTTGTTAAGGATTCTCCGTTCTACCCCGAGCTTTTTAGTTAAGTAAATTCGGCTTCTTCAGAGCCAAAAAATGGTTGGAGTACAACCAACTACCTATGTTCACTGTTTCTCATATAGCCTCTTTTCATAGGTCAAAACAAAAAAAACTGATAAATTAGCCGTATACTGACTCAACCGTCCCTGGAAAAGAGGAAAGAAAGAAAAGCCTTGCTATAAATTTCAGATAAACAGCCGCAACATTTACGCTCCATGGATAATTTTCATTCATCGAGCTCAAAGAACCTGGTTTTTCCAGTCCTTACCCTTCTATCCTTAATCACCAAGCTTATCAAAAAAATGAATTTCAAGTTTGAAGCTTCTCTGTCCTCTCAAAATTTCTGTTTCAAAAAAAAAATAATAGCAAACAAAAATCGAACTTTTCCAATACAAAAAAATTCACAGAAAGAAACAGCCAAAGTGACCACGGAAAGCTCTAAAATTCCAAGATTCTACCTACTACAGCTTTTAAAAAAAAGTAGTTACTAAACTTTCACAGGGAAATTCCTTTTTTACATCAAACATTTGTAAATTCCTTAAAAAAATAGTTCAGTAAAATCTCCTGTGAAGCTCTCTTATAATCAAACTACCATCGAAAAGCTGCAGAAATCTGAATTTAAAAATCCCCGTCTGATTATCTTTGGGGCGCACAAGCTGTTGAACGCTGGTGGCTATTTTTTCCTGGCGTTTCAAGTTAAAAATGATGGAAAAATCCTTTTTCAGATACTCAAGGCATGCTTATAAAAGTGGGTCGATCGCTTTTTTTTATGAAGAATATTATTCCAAGTTTTCAAATTTTGGAGAGTTCTTATGACTTTATTAGGATGTTAACGGTTTTCAAGTACGTATTTTTTCATAGTCTGACCAGTTTAAAAACCATTTTTCAAAAATTCTGGTCATCAAATTTGAGAAAATTCCCCTTTTCCTGAATTTTTCTATTCTCGCCAAAAAGGCTCTCAAGTCTTAAAGAACACTATTTCGCCCTTAACATATTTCGATTTCATGTCAAATTAAAAAGGTTGAAAGGCATCGATAAAATCAAAAAGTCTCCTATTTTAAGCCGTGATTTTTTGGGTTTTCGAAGCTTAATCGAGAAATCTACGCATTTTGAACTAAAAAGTTTCAAAATTTTCAAAAAATAGCAACTTTAAAAAAGCGACCGAATTTTCCGGTGAGGCTGTCAACATTTTTTACTCCTTTCCCCAGTCTTTATGTTGAATTATTGAAACTTTGACTTTGAGTAGAATAAAGAAAACGGTTTTTTGAGGCTGTGCATACCTTTGATGTTGTTCATGCTGTAGCGGAGCGTGTCGATGGGCGGTTTTGGCGGCACCTGCGGCCGCGTTCGAACCGCAACGCACGTCTCATCGGGCTCCATGGTCAACGGGGGCGGAACTCCGTCAGTTTCTTCTGATTCCTGCAACAGAATTCATTAATTATTGAACTTGTCTTCAACCACCATTACATAACGTCTGAAAATGTGGCAAGAGCGGATCGAAAAAAATGAAAATATTCAGGGATTAATAATCAGAAGGATCCAATAAAACCAAGATTCAAAGCGATAGAATTTCTCTGTTTTCAAAAACATAGGCAAAGTCGGAAAGGGTGGTTTCTCCAAAGAAATGTTCCTTTTAGGGTGACAAAAGCTCCATTTTAGCTGCCTTTAAAATGCCAGAAAAATGGAAGGCTCGATAAAAGGACTCATTTTGCTGCCTTTTTTGAGCCTCTCCCTTTTAGCAGCCATTTACCATTCCGATTTTGCCCGAGAAGGAAAAAAAAGGGAGAATCTCAAAAAAATGAATTACTTGTAGGTCCAGATAGAACCTTATGCAAAAAAAATAAATCATACTTTTTCAACTGCATCTTTTTATAAAAAGAGAAAATATTGAGTTCGAGAGGAATAGAGATAGAGTTTGATTG
This sequence comes from Caenorhabditis auriculariae, assembly GCA_904845305.1. Lineage (NCBI taxonomy): Eukaryota > Metazoa > Nematoda > Chromadorea > Rhabditida > Rhabditidae > Caenorhabditis > Caenorhabditis auriculariae. Next base: position 57,355 of record CAJGYM010000207.1, on the reverse strand, counting down.
AGAAAAATAAGATTTGAAGCTCAAAAAAATATATTAATACCATGAAAAACTTGTGGAGAAAAAAAAAGCTGAAACTTTTGTTGAATCCAAAAAAAATTACATCGATAAGAAAATCATTTGAAGCTGTTCCGAAGCGAAAAACTACCTTTAGAACTTTTTAAACTTTCATAGAAACACAAACTTAATCGGAGGAACAGAAATTTTCAAAATTTTCATTCAAAATTTGTCCGTCTTGAAGAAGATTTAAAATATGTCAAACTTTGAAAAGGTTGAGAGAATAGTTATCAAGTTGAAAATGTGGCAAAAATTGAACGTTTCTCATAAGAAAAAATTAGTAAAATTAATTCTGAACATTGCGAAAAGCTGTTATAATTGGAATATCTTCGCAAAATTCACTTTATCGACTATTGAAAGGTCCTAATCTTTCGTTTCCCACTCAAAACACCCTCAAAACATATAAAAAAAGTGACGAGAAAATGATAAAGCTGTTATCACGAGAAGCTAAAAAAACGTGACAAGATTTGAAAAATTATTATCAAAAAAATTGGTAGAAATTTACAAAAATTTCCACTATGTTCTGAAAAACCAGGACAGTTGTAAACAAATTAAAAAAAAATAAATTCCAAAGTCAATCAAAAATTGGTCGTCACATTTATAGCTTCCTGTGATAACAGCTCCTTTATCACAACTTCGTCACTTTTGAAGGTTTTTGAGGGTTTTTTTCCGGGAGGAAATAACGAGAAGGCCTTTTTAAGGGTTGATATAATTAATTCTTCAAGGATTCATATTGAAAAAAAATTTTCGAGAAGGAACAAAAAAATACACCTTATCTGAAGCTGTCCTACTTAGGTCAATTGAGAAAATTTTCTCGATTAAAACCTTCAAATATTCAGGAATGAAAAACTTGTGAAAAAGCTGTTTTTTTGAAGCAGGAGCAGAAAAAAACATCGGCTCGAAAAAGGAGATAGCAAAATTTGAAAGGTTGAGAGAAAAATATTAAGTAAAATAGGTAAAGAACAAAATTTTCCGTTGAGAAAAAATCATGAACTTTCAGAAAAAGATTTTTTTTACCTTATAAACTGTTATAAATCGTCAGTTCCTCCCGGAAAAATCCTCAAAAACCTTTAAAAAGTGACAGAAAAGTAATGATACAGCTGTCATCAGAGGAAGATATAAATGTGACAAAGGTTGAATTTTAGCATCAAATGTTGGGAGAGAATAAGTAAATTTTTGAAAATTTTCATTTTCTCAGCAACCTTGACATAGTATTTAATCTTAAAAATCACAACAGTTATATATAAAATATCAAGAAAAATTGGTGTCCGAAAGTACTTGAAAAAAAAAACTACACATTATCTGAATCTACTGCGAGGTTCTAATCTTCATTTCCTGCCGGAAAAATTATCGAAATCTATTAAAAAGTGACGGAAATAGTGTGATGAAGCTGTTATCACATGGAGCAGGAACAAGAGATTTTGAAAAAGATCTAGAAAAATGGCAAAAACTAGAAAGGTTGAGAGAAAAATAAATCGAGTCTGAAAAAGGTGAAGAAACTAAAAAGTTTTACGTTGAGAAAAAAATATTCTGAACGATTCAGAAAAACCTTCTTTTTTTAAATCTTGTCAACTATTAAAAAGCTCTAGGCGTCATTTCCTCCCGGAAAAAAAGCCTGAAAACCTTTGAAAATGACAGAAAAGCTATGATAAAGCTGTCATCATAGGAAGATATAGATGTGACAGGGTTTAAAATTTAGCATCAAATGTTAGGAAAGAATAAGTAAATTTCGAAAATTTTAAAGTTTTTAAAAAAATTCATTTTCTCAGCAACCTCGACACAGTATCAAGTCTTAAAATCAAGAAAGTTAGAAAAAAAATGATAAAATCAAAAAATCAAAATCTTACAAAAATTGGTTTTCGAAAGTACTCGAAAATAGAATCTACACTGTATCTGAAGCTACTGGAAGGTTCTAATCGTCATTTCCAGCCGGAAAAATTATCAAAACCATGTAAAAAGTGACGAAAATGATGTGATGAAGCTGTTATCACAGGGAGCGGAAGCAACGGATTTTGGAAGGGATCAAGAAAAAACAAAAACTTGAAAGGTTGAGAGAGAATTATCAAGTTGAAGCATGTCAAAACTCATGAGAAAAACAACCTGAATGATCAGAAAACCTGCTTTTTCACCTTATCAAGTATTAAAAAGCTCTATGCGTCCTTTCCTCCCGGAAAACCCCTCAAAAACCTTTAAAATATTGCGATAAAGATTTTTATCACAGGAAGCTATAAACGTGTACGTTATCTGAACGGTGAACACACGTAATAGTTCAATTAGACATTTCCAAACAAGAGAAGATGGACGATACAAGTGGGCGAGTCCGTATCAACATGCAAAACGAACGAAGAGAGAGAGTGCGAGAGACCGAGAGAGGGCCAGAGAAACAGAGACGGCAAACATGGCTGAACAACCGAGCCAAAACCGTCCCCTGGTCCATTGGAAACTACAAAATCGAATTATTGGCTCGGAATATTTTATAATGTTCACATTCCGCGAAATTCGGTCAGAGAGTGAAAAAGATAACTGATATTCTGAGTAGTCAGAGATAATTTTTTGCATTTCATAATTTCAAGTGAAACTTCTTGGTAATTTTGAAAATATCCTTTCGAGAAAAAAATAGCTGCAATGTTGAATACACAGGCTCATGATCATGATTTCGACAAATAAAACAAAATGTTTTTTAAGAAAAGTGCTCAAATTTCTAGAAACACATCTACGCTCCATTGATAATTTTGTTAAAATTTGCAAAAAGATTTTTTTAGAGTCCCTAAAATTTAGACAAATAGAAGAAAAAAATCTTCATGGTCTAATTGTACTCCGGTTTATTTCAGAAAAAAATAGTCGCCTGAGTAACCGCAATGGAAAAGGAGACAACAAAATTGCAATTTCGAATTGAAGAAAAATCGACTTTTTGTGAAAAAAATACCCGCGGAAAATTAGCTGCAGTTATAAGAAAGAAATCGAAAAATGTGTCAAAAGATACGCCATATTAAAAAAAATTATGTGAAAACAGGCATTTGCGCTCCACTGATAAATGAAGCTTTTTGAAAAAAATTAACTCCACTTTACTGTTTTTCAAATTTGTATTTAAAAAAGAGTTCGAATTACAGTTCTTTCAATGGGGAATTTTAATTCCGAAAAACAAATGTTTAATTTCAAATTAGTTGTTTTTTTACGTACACTTGTTCGATTTCAACACAAAAACTGCTCAAAAGGAAAAATTTGAACACGTTCCCACGTGTCCTGACTGGTCATTTCAAAACAACCCAAAACGGGTCAAAAACGCGTGAGAAAAGGCCATTCAGTGGGAAACAGTGTGGCGTCCGTGTTGTTGCTCAATTTGTCTTTCACGTTTCGAAATATCGAAATCGATGCCAATCGCCGTCGGTCAAAGTGGCCGGAATTGAGATGAAAAAGATGGAGAAACCATATGTTTTTGTGGTGAAAGAAAGGAAACATGGCCGTGAACTCTTTTTGGGTCTTTACGAATGGGAAAGGAATAAAACTGGCCACTGAAGAGGTTCGTTAAGGGACTTCTTGGAGAGAACACTAAAGTGCCCACTAAAACTATCTTCATAGAAAGAATTGTTCTGCGCCTTAGTGGTCACTACAGTAGTTTTGGCCACTTAAAAGGTTTTGTAAGATCTGCTCGGAAAGAACACTGAAGTGACTACTGAAACAACCTTGAAGAAGCCCCTACGTTGCGTCTTAGTGGTCACTAAAGTAGTTTTTAGGGGTAGTAGCACCTAGTAGTGCCCTTCGACTCCTAAAAATGTCCACTAAAACGCCTAAACCCTAAAGAGACCACTAAGAACTTTTTCAGGACTTTAGGAATTTATTTTTTCAATTTTATCAGTGAAGCTATGTCCAAAAACTCCTTCCAAATCGGGAAAAGTGCCAAAAATGGCGTTGGATTTTTCGGCCCATTTATTCCTCTTTTCTCTCGGATTTTTCCTAGAAACTCCAAAGTGCAAAGTGAATATTTTAAACGGGAAGAACTCTGAAAAGTGCACTGTTCATCCTTCAAGAAAAAACTAAGCCGCTTTCCTAGAAAAATCCAGAACCAAAAGTTCTGATCACTCTAGAAGCTATGAGAGGCCTTGAAAAACCTTTGAAATCCAAAAAAAAACCATCAAAAAGCTCTAAAAAGTCCTTAGAAAGAGATAAAGCTATTCAACACACAGGAAAAATCAGTTTAAAAATTAAAAAAATAAATGAAAAGATAGAAAAAAATATTTTTTACTCAATTGATCTACACTCTTTAAAAAAAGGCTAAAGTTTATGCAAATCAGAAAAAAATTTTATTAAAATAGTATCATCTTCTAAATATTTTCAAAAGCCAGAAATTGAAAGAAAAGAAAATATAGTCACTTAAGCCTTCAGAAAGGCCCAAAGCCTTCTAAAAGCTAGGAAAACGAAGAAATCAAACGTCAATCCAATCTACAAGCTTCAAGAAGCGCCGACAGCGTTTTCCAAAGTAAAGAGTAAGAAAAAAGAGAAAAAAAGGGACCATGATATATATCTATCCATTATCGTTCGTTTCGTTTGCTTCAAACGCGCCTTTACGACGTTATAAAGCCAGGCGTAAAACCTGGGAGAAACGCAAAGAAACGATCAAAAAGAAGAAAAAGAAGAAGAACAAGGAGAAAAAACAACATTAAACAAGTCGTCAAAGGGGGATGAATACCCGAAAACGAGCAATCCAGCCGGAATGGGCTCGAAAATTGAGAGATTTTCCAAGCTTTTATGCATTTTTGATCAAGGTTCGATGACAAATTGTGTCAGTTTTTTCGGTTTTGTTTCTGGAAAGGTTTGCATTTTTGATCTCGTCATAAAGGTTGAAAAAAAGTGTCCGGAAGTGCAGAAAAATGGCTTTTTTTCAGTCATAAATTTAAAAATGAGCTCTTTTGAATTGAAATGGGCCCAATTTTTAGCATTGAAAAAAATGTTTAGGAAAAAGTGAGATTTTTGTGAAAAAAATCAGTAGGTGGAGAAAAAAAGCATGAATAAATCGCTATGATGAAAAATCAAACTTTCATGAAAAAACTTTTCTTTTCTATTCACCAATAGGTTTTCGAACCTGACAATAACGTTCCAGCTGATTTTTTTAAAAAAACTTTTTAATTGAAAAACTATTATTGATTTTTTTCCTACTGCATTCAATAATATTTATTAACAAGTAAGTAAATTTAAAAATTATTTTTTTTCTCAGAATGACCCTATGAAAAATTGCTATTTCAGTGGAAAAAAATCGAAAAATATTTTCAAAGTTTAACTGTATTTTTTTCTTCAATTTTTTTCAAAAATTTCCCTGAGCTTAAAAAAATGATCGAAAAAAACCAAAAAAATTCCATCCAAAAAAATCTGTCCCTCAAACGTCCAAAACAAGAACGCGTCAGTGAAAAAAACCCATATTTCTACTCCAACTGCCCGAAAAACGTCCAAAAATGTTGCCCGCCAAGGTCCCGCGGGACTTGGTGTTCGTTTGCACGGACATTTCAAGTTTCTTTATCAAATTCTCGGCTTGGACACGACAAAAAATAGGAGAAAAGAGGAAAAACTCGGAGAAAAGGGATCCAAAAATCAAGAAAAGAGGGCCGAAATCAATCACGATCACGGGAGCATCTGTCCGTTGGATCCACAGCGAAATTGGCTTTTTTTCCTCAAAATTTTTGCAAGAGATTGGAAGAGAAATGTCAATGGAGTAGGGAAACAGGTAGAAGAAGGGAAAATAATTGGAAAAAAATTTGAAAGCGATTTATTTTTTTGCTAAAACTTGGAAGGACCGAATCTAAAAATTCAAACTTTATAACTGTACATTTCAAAACTTTTGAAATCCATATTGTGAACTGAATGAAACAACTTTTTCAACATAATAAAGTAATTGAACCACTTTAAAAAATCCATATTTGGCCTCCTTCAACAGTCTTTGGACATTATTAGCCTTCTAAATCGCTTAAAAAACTCATTTTCCATATCAACTTGTCCTGGGCCTTCTCTAGAACAAAATAAAAAACTTCGAACCCTCATCCCTTCAGAAAATCCTCAATTAAACTGCTCCAACCCATTGAAAATCTCATTCGAAGCGGCGGAAAGTTGACACGCAATTAATTTCGAACCCAACCGAGCTGTCAAAACGCATCAAACCGAAACGGCCGCTTGGAATCAAAAATGACGGTTTTCACTCATTCAAACTGAAGCCATGGGAAAATGGATCAACTGCTGTTTTATTTGGTTCCTAATAATTGGATAAGTGATCTTTGGGAGTCTAGAAATCATATCCAAAAATGACAGCCGCGCTATTTTTGGTAAAAAAATATTTTTTTTCAAATATACTACAAAATAAAAAATTTTTCTCGATACCAAAGCGCTGTATATTCCAAAAAGCAAGGTTTTCACGATAAGTATAAATTTTGAAAGTTCAATGGTCTAAAAAATGAAAGCCAGCTGCAGGAGCATTCGAAATCCATAAAGAAAAACTTCAAAAAAGTTCGGAATTGGGAAAAAAAAACTTCTGCAAATATATCGGGTTTCCAAGTGAATAAATAGAGGCAGCTTCATTTAGAAGCTTTTTGAGATCGGAAAAATTCAGAACTTTCTTTAAATTGAATTTTTAAAAAAACTAAAAAGTATCAATTAGGAACGATTTTCACTGGAATAAAAGACAGCTCTCAGAAAAAAATAATCCAAAAATCTTTTTTTGAAAAATGAAATTTTCTTCAGAAATTACAAAAAAATCGCATCGAAAAAAATTGAATTTTAAGTTAAAAAAAACTACATTCAGCCATCAGAAAAACGTGCAAAAGCGTCAAAATCAGAATTAATTTCCCGCCCGAAACACACTCGAGGCATCCAGGCGGAAAGGCCGACGTTGGACGGAAAAAAAGACGAAAAAAAAGGGCCAGCGCGGCTGAAAACGTTTCGTACGAATTTTGTGGGCGTGGCCAACGTAGAGGGCAGGGCCGGACAAATCGTAAAACTGAACATGTGGTGTAGGTTTTCCGATGAGATCCCCCCAGTGCGCAACCGCCTGTCCAACTTTCTTGGGAACTAGTTTTTTGATCATTTGCAGAAAAAAGTTAAAAATTGAACTTTCTTTTTGTCAAGAAGACCTGACCTTCTAGAAGGGCAAACTCAACAGAAATTGGAAAAAAAACGGTTATTTTCAGCTTCAATCAAAAATTCAGACTTGAATGAGATCTCCTGTGAGCAACCGCCTGTCCTTTCTTGGGAGCTAGTTTTTTTTTCGGAAAAATTGAAGAAAAAGTGTGAAAAAATGACAATGCCTTCTATAAGGGCTAAGATAACAGGAAATTGAAAGATCAGTAAATTATCCTTTACTTAAAACTCTACTCCCCTCTGCCAACAGTATAGACAATTATTCAAATAATGCAACTTTAAAAAAATTAAAAAAATTACCTCAAAAAAACTTATCAAACCATATTTTTTTAAAAAAAGCTTGTATCTTTAAAAAAATCACAAAGCTTGAATAAAAATCTTTCTTCGGGACTTTTTCATGAAGATTTTTGATTTATATAAGAAAAAAATTGAAAAATTCTTTTTAACAGAAGGTTGAAAAAAATTTTTTTCCATCCAAAAATAGCTCTTTGAATTATTTTAAAAAAATGAAAGCTTCGATTTTCAAAAAAACTCGAGAAATTTTCACGAAAAAAATCTAAAAAAATGTTGTACTTTCATCTGACAAGAGAACAATGCTTTTTAAAAACGGCGACTTCAAGAAAAAAATTTGAGAAAAAAATTTTTTTTCTGCATAAGTTCTTGGAAACATTCTCCAGTAAAAATGAGCTTTTAAATTTTAAAAAAATTCCACATTTTGACATGGCAAACCTGTTGAACTTTCTTGGGAACTAAATTTCTACATTTGCAAAAAAACTCAAAAAAAGTTCTACTTTTTATCTGACGGAATCACAAAAAGTTCTGATAAATCAGAAAAAAATAGGAAGTGTGACTTAAAAAGGAAGCCTATTGCCTTAGTTAGTGAGAGAGTCAACGGGGAAAATCTCGAAAAACAGAAAAACAACCAAATTTCCTTCAAAAACTGTTTCCAAAATTATTTTACCCTTTTTTCTGGTCAGGAATGTTTTTCAAATTGTAACAATCGTTTGTTTTTCTTTGAAACGTTGAGGTGAGTCAATGGCTTGGAATGGGGGATAATAAATAATTACAGCGTCAACGATCATCTCGAGAAGCTTTCCGAGAGAATAATGAGGCTGCAATTCTATTTTTTCTTGCAAAAGGGTTTCAAAGTATAAGCTCGACAAAAATTCGATAGAAATAGAGTAAAACAATTGAAGAAAGCTCAAAAATAATTCATTAATCACCTATTATTGAAAAAACAAAAAAAACTTGATTTTTCAGGATCCAATGAAGCTGTAAATTAACTTAACCAGTTTCTTCAGGAAAAAAAAACAGAATAAAAAAAATCAATTCATTTCCAAAAATTAATTCATTTTCGAGATTCTTTCGAGAAATAAGAAAACAAGAGAGATTATCTTCTAAACCTCTGAGAAAAAGCTCCTTGAAAAATCGAGGAAGACTCCTGTACACGCCTGAACCTTCTTCTCTTTCTAGGTGGACTGGCGCAGTGGTTAGAGGGTCAGACTCACGGTTGACTTGTTTTAGGTTCGATTCCTGTCGAGGGCAAATCTTTTTTGCATTTTTCTTGAAGACAAATACCTTTGTAAAAGTACGAAATTCGAAAAGATTTAGTAGGTTTATCAATATATTTTCGTTTTTCCGGAGGTATTCAGCAAAAAATATTGTAAAGAACGAGGAAACAACGCTGGGATAAAGAGTAGTTGTACTGAAAATGACTTTTACAGCATCTGGACCGAGAGAACTGCTTTTCATCAATTTTCTAACTTCTATAAATGTTTGTGTCTTTAAGAAAATGCAAAAAAAAAATCAGATTTATTCTTATTTCAAATTGGTTTGAAAACTACATGGGCAGGGAAAAATTCAATAAGTCCAGAAAGTCCAGGAAGTCCAGAACTTACAAAAATGAAAGGAAATCTGAGCCCAGGAAGGCAAAATTCAAACTAAATAGAGGTTGTTCCGTTTTTAATCGAGCAAGACTTGGGGAATACGGCCTTCTAGAAAACTCTGTCCAACTGTGATATTTCAAGAAACATGGGAGTGCTCCGAGTTGCATTACAGTACTGGCCACAAAAGATATTTCAAAGTGGTTATTCGAGCATAACTTCTCTGAAAGTGGCTCAAATGACTTGAAACTTTGCACAAATTTCAAATAGCTACGCAGTGAATCTTTCCAAGAAAAAGAACTCATTTGCTCGAGTCAGACCAGATTTGAGAGCAAAAAACCAAAAATCGTGAAAATGAAGATTTTTCTCAAGAGATTCGAAAAATCGTATCTTCAAAGAAACTTCGATTTTGAATCAGAAATTTTTTTCCCCGGTAAAACAAGGTTTCGGCTCTCCAAAAAACCTAATGAGCCCCTTACCAACCCGATAGTAAGAGCTTAGAGACTTTTTCTTCGAAAGGCCTTTGCGTTCATTCAAATGGACTATACGAGGTCATTTTTGTTTGAGAACACCCTGTTTCATGTTGAAAAACAAAAACAAAATGTTTCGTGAAAATCTAGAAAAGTGGCTCGAAAAGTCGAGAAAGCGGATGACTTCCGTCCGTTGACCGCAACACAAACCGGAAGAAGAAGAACGGAGCAAAGTGGACATTTGGCCCGTGTAGAAGCGGAGAGAGAGTAATATCACAACGTCGGCGCCAACGAGTGAATTTACGCAGTTGTCGTGGCGCCGTTCCTCTGTGTGAGTCACGAAGAGCCGCCGCCGCCCCGGAAGACGGCCGTTTTTTCCCCTCCGACGTCGGCAACAAAAACGGCGCCGCCGCCGGAGGCCCAGAGTGAGTGAAGACTCATCCATCTTGGCAACCCGCCAAGAAAAAGTCGCCTCGAAAAACCCGACAGCCCTCAAGGCTTTTTGCTTCAATTAAACCATCCTGTGGTCAAGGAGAACGTCTCTGGTTTTTTGACTTTAGAGGACGCTCAATGAAGAAAAAAGAAATCTAGGGTTCCAAAATTTGAAAATGAAGCAAAAGTGGAGCTTGAAACAGGACGATCTTCAAAAAAAAACTTCCTATCGAAGAAAAAATCAGTCAAAAAACTGAGAAAAAATGGCCGCCAGTAGATCTGACTTGTTAGCTCCATGGCTAAAAATAAAAATCTGACATTTCACGAAAAAAGCCCTTTTTTTAAACATAAAAACCGCTTAATTACGTGATTATCAATGGAGCGCACAAAGCTGCTCAGTTGGGGCTATTTTGAGTACTTTCTTAAAAATTGACCAAGCTCGGGACATTTTTTTTTTGATTTTTCTCAAAGTCATTTTTGAGCTTCTCAGAAAATCATGTTTATCAATGGAGCAGATAACCTGTTTCTCGTGGCTATTTTCTCCATTTTATTTCTCCTCAAAAAAAAAGCTCAACTTATATTTTTTTCACGAAAATTGCCGTTTTATCAGCAGAGGGTAAAAGACCATCCAAACTTTGGCGATTTCTTCGCGAAACTTTTAGACATGACACTGTTCTGCTTTTCACTAAAAATATCAACTCATTCAAGGGAATTTCCTACAAAAAATAAATTTCTTATTTTTATCAACAGAGCACACAAGCTCAGCTCAACTTCAGCCATTTCTTCTCAACTGTTCTGAACTTGAAAATGTTCCCTTTTCCACTCGAAATGAGCTCATAAACTCATTATGGAACGACGATTCTCGAAACGATACATCATCAGATATGTAGGGCTCAAAATCCGTCGGCAAATGCGCCAGGAAATGGTCTCGGTGGCCGAAAAAGCTGCGTGACATATGTCAGAGGACGGGGAGATGGTCCTCACGCGAATCTCGCATTAAAACCAACCGCGAGGACTGATCCACATATGGTAGCGAATTTCCGCCAAAAAGAAACGGATACCAAAAGAAGGAGGTGGGGAAGGAGAAGAAAGAGTGGAAAAAACATGTGGCCGGGCTCCGATTTCACGGCAGCCGGTGTGTGTAAACGCGTCTTGCCGCGCGCCAATTAGGCCGATTGTTTCTGGAAAAAAAAGGGAGAGGGGCTGGATTCCTCCAGGAAGAGTTTGAGTTTCGAAAAAAGTTTGATCAGTTTGAAAAATCAAGAGGAAACGAAGCAAAGAGCTTAGGAATGGATGCTTCAGAAGGTTTCAAAGATTTCTTTTACAAAGTTTGGACCTAGTTTTTTTAAAGAAGGAAGATTTTCCGATAACGAGTCAAAAAACTGAACAGAAAATTCGAAAAAAAAAAAAAAACTGAAGCTAAAATTTTGAAAACAAGTTTGATGAAGTTGAGAAATCAAAGAAAAACGAATCAAATAGCTTAGAAATAGATGCTTCAGAAGGTTTCAAAGATATCTTTTAGTTTGGAGATTTTTTTCCTGAAAAAAATGAAAAATTTTTTTCGAGAATGGGTCAGTAAACTGTAAAAAAAGAAAGTATGCGAAAAACAAGAATTGAAGCTAAAATCTCGAGAAAAGTTCCGAAAATTGGAAAAAAGAGGCATTTCATGGTTCGAATTTCAAGAAAAAGCCTGAACTATGGAAAAAAAAATGCAAGTAGCTTAAAAACGGATGCTTAAAAAAATAACTTTTACAGAGTTTGGAGATTTTTTTTTCTGAAGATTGAAGGCGAGTCGAGTCAAAAAACCGAACAGAAAATTTGAAAAAAATTTCCAAAAACTGAAAAAAAAACGAGGCATTTCATGGTTCTAATTTCAACAAAAAGCCTGAACTATGGAATGAATTTAAAAAGCTTCTACAAATAAATTGATAAATTTAAAAAGCTTTCACAAAAAGGTTGTAGTTTTTTTTTTTCTGAAGATTGAAGGTTCTCCGATAACGAGTCAAAAAAACTAAACCAAAAGATCGAAACAAGCAACAATCTTTAAAAAAAGATAAAAAGTTCAAAAAAATTGAAAAAAAAAATGAATAATGTTGAAGTTTTATATGGTTGAAGTTTTAAAAAAACTTATCTCCGGAAAATTGATCCCCCAAACACAACAGGAAAAACAGCTAGAAGAAAAATATCACAATAAAAAAATTGTGAAGAAAAAAATAAAAATCTGAGTAAAAAAACCCAAAAAAATAGAATTTTTTTCTCGAAGCTTTAAAGAAGTTTTCCTTATGAAAATAATTTTTCCGATTTGAAATCATTAAAAATATATTTAAGAACCTTCTCAGTATTGATATAACTGTTTATTCGACTAATATTGGAAGTTTCAACATTTTTGTAAAAAAAAATCACTTTTTCCAAAAATCTCTATGACCTTTATCCGCACTGAACTCCGAAAAAGTCTTACTTATAACTCCAGAAAGCCATTTTTTGAAAAATCCAACAAAAACCTACTCAAAACATTAAAAAAAATCCGTTTTCGTCAGCATTCTTTGGCCAATGAAACCTGGTTTTGATTTTGAAAAATCACTTTTTCCAAAAATCTCTATGACATTTCTATCGCTCTGACCTCCAAAATAGTCTTTCTAAAATCTTCAGAAAACTATTTTTTCGGAAATTCTAACAAAAACCTTCAAAACCTTCTCAAAATATCGAAAAAAAAATCCGTTTTCATGGGTATTCTTTGGCCAATGAAAACCTGATACCTGCCCAAAAATAAATCCAAGAAAAAAGGGATTTTTTTCTCAAACATGCCGTGAAATACAATCTCTGAGGAAACGTGTACTTTTTGTGGCGGGAAAAAAACACGAAGCTCCCTAGCGGGGAAGGCAACTTGATATTTGACGACGAGGTATCGGTGTCTTGTTTCAGGACGCTCCGCCTCCTACAAACAAGGAGCCAACTCCAAACACGACAGTGTCGCCGCTTTTGTACAGCCCAACAGAAGGGGAAAAGCTTTCAGATTGTAATAATGTAATAAAATGGAATCGTACAGTTTTTTGAAGGCAAAGGTGACATTTCTGTCCAAGTTTTGAGCACTATTTGATGGATTCAAGTCAAAAAACATTTTCCTTTTGACAAAAGCAAGTCAAAAAAAAAACAAGGAAAAGCTTCAAAATGGAATCGTACAGTTTTTTAAAGGCAGAAGTGGCTTTTCTATTGAAATTTCGAACTTTATTTCCTGTATAGTCCTAGAAAAAGCTTCGGAATAGAGTTTTATGGTTTTTTTTTGAGCCAAAGCCATATTTCGATCGAAAAAATGGCATTTTCTTGCATTGTAAAATCGTCAGAACTTTTTTTTTCAAAAAAGAAAACCAGAAAAAAACTTCCAAAAATAGGCTGAACTTCAGAAAAAAAATTAAAAAATTAAAAGAAAAGATATATTTATAGCAAATTCAAAATTGGTCATATTCTTACAAGACTACTGATAAGATAAGAAAAAAGTTTAATTTAAGAAAACTTACCGAAAAAATAACCCGAAAAATCGAATTGAAAACAGACTCTAGATAGATCATTTATAGATAACTCTGGAATTTTTCTACGATAATTTTGGAGAAACAGGATAAAACTTTAAAATTTTACAGATTTCATCCTTCTCTTTCATTGTTGTGACTATCTGGAGATTTTCCAAACCCGAAAACTCCAAAATCGAAAAAATGAGTCTTCAAGAAGTGCTCGAAAATCAAAACTAAACAATCCTCCCAATAATAAATTGATCATTTTCAAAGAAAATCGCTTTAATTTTGAAAATTCTATGAAAATATTTGCAGATCACTCAAAAATCACACCTGATCGATCAATAAAATCTCGAGAAATGATAGAAAAATGGGTTGCTGAGGCAAACGAAGAAAAGAAGAAGCCGAAGCAAAGCAATTGGAGTGGCGCCAATGATAGATGGGCGGATCCGGAGGGCAGCCGCGCCCTTCCCGATGAATTGCCGTTTCTCCCAAATGATCCGCGACATGAAATCAATCGCGCGCCATGGCCAAAAAAAGGAAATTTGCATTCCGACGCGCTCTTCCTTCCGATCAAATCGAATCGATCAAACAATCTGATGTCATTCCGTCTGAATACCCAGAACTATTGTTCTTTTTTTTTCGGAAGGGGTTCAAAGCGTCGTAAAATGGATCAAATCATTCCAAATCTTCAACCTATCTTCTGAAATGGATAAGATTCCTGATTGAAACTCGGATCAAAAAAAAAATATGAATGACACATTTTTTCGGCAAAAAAAGCGAACAATCTTTTAACATGAGCAATACGGGATAGGGCGCAAAGTAGCAGCTCAAAAAATTTTCACAAAAATTTTCAGGTAAAACTTCGCCTGCTAATAATAGGAGAAAAACATTGAGACCTCAAAAACATTCTTTAAAACTCCATTTTTCTGGAAAATTCGACAAAAATCGAAAAAAAAACCTTAGGAACTCATTTTTTCTATAGAAACTTGAAAAATCCCAATATCAGCCCCGAAAAAAAAAAGCCAAATCCCTGAAAACTTGACCAGAAATTTCAATTTTTGCTCAAAATACTAGAAAAAGCTCAAATTCACGCCGGAAACATGATCAAGAAGCGCATTATTCTGTAAAAAAATGTGTTAAAAAAATATTTCAGCGTTAAATTTTTTTATATATTCAATTTTTTTGCATATTAAGGACAATGGAAAAAAATTTGAAAAACTCGAAAAATCAAATAAAAAGTCTTATAAGCCAGGAAAAACCAGCGAAAAACTCAAAATTTCAGCTGCAACTCACCAGGCGGTCATTTTAATTTTCGGCTTTGAATTTCTCAAAAATTGGTCAGATTAATCCTTGATCTACCCGATGAAGGTTCTGAAAATTTCAACCTGCGAAAATTCTTAGTTTCCAAGAAATAAAGGCTCAAAGCCTGAAAATAGCCTATTTGAATTTGAACCAATTTTTTTTAAAAATATTCTTTGACTTCAGGTCTCCTTTCTCGGAAACGAGCAAATTTTACAGGTTGAGACTTCTAGAACCTTTATTTGGTACATCAAGGGGTATTCTGGCAAATTTCTGAAAATTAAGTTCCAGGTTTTGACGATTTTAAAACAATTTTACACCTCCAAAAGCCTTTTTTCAGAAACTTAACAACTTGATTCTATTTGAGGTAGGTGGACGTTAAATACGACCTGTCTAGAAAAAAAAACCCAACCGTTAAATGAAATAACCTTCCTTTTTATGAAAAAAATTCGGAAAACCTGGGAAAAGCTCAAAAATTCAGCAGCAAATCAAGAGAAGTTCTCTTTTTTCAGGCTCCATAGAAATGTTCGTTTCAGGGTGACAAATCTCTTAGAGAACGTAAAACAAAACGGACACGATTCCGTTCAGAAAACTCTAATCGTTTATGCAAAGGGGTCCAGATGAAGAGCCGAAGAGTTGGCGGACGTCGTGCGAGTGCAATTCCGCCCCAAAAATTTGTCTCGAGCCACCCGCGACCAAAAACAAACACCGGCGAGCCTGAGTCACGACTGCAACGGACCGTCCGCGGCTTCACCAAAAAACTATTTTTTTTTTTTCGAAGCGTGGGAACCAAAAACGGAGCGCGCGCGCGTTGTTAGGCAAACATCTGCATGCCAACTGGTTGGCATTTTCTTTTTTCCGTATGTATTCGAACCATTTGCACAAGCAAAGGCCGTATTTAACGTCTACCTAACTTTAATAGCATCAAGTTTTTGGGTTTTTGCAAAAAAAAGGTTTTGGATGTGTAAAATTGCTTTGAAACCATCAAAACCGGCTGATTAGAAGCTTTTTCATGTTTGAAACTGACACGGGAAGTGCGAAAAGTATTAAAAGTTGATGAGACTTGGTATATAGGTACTTTCGAACACCCTGAAACCAAAGAAATTGAGAAAAAGGACGCTCTTTTGGTTCTAGTTGAGTTATGGCGCTTCAAAGTTTGCATTACATAAAAGGAGGGATTGTGTTGCGGCGGTTAACCTAACCTGCCAGCAGACAGCGTGGTGTAGTGGCTAGCAGCCTTGCACTATGGAACCTAAGATGCAGGTTCGATTCCTTTATGATGAAAATTTTTTTTGCCATTTTTTTGAGAAGAAAGTGAAATTTGCCTCAAATGAGTTCAAAAAAAGTAACTGATTGAATTTCTCGCTTTTCAAAGAGCTTTAACTTGCATGAAACAGGTTTTTGAGAATCGGAACAACCCGGGCAAAATCGGAATGGTGGATAATGACCGCTAAAAGGGAGAGGCTCAAAAAAGGCCGCAGAAAGGGAGCAAAGAAAGTCCCTTTATCAAGCCTTGTCTTTTTCTGAAATTTCAAAAGCTCAAAAAATGGTGGAAAAAGGGAGAGGCAGCAAAAATGGTGCATATGGGCTGAGAAAATGGTGCAAAAAGGCAGCATAAAAGGTAAATTTCTATAGAGCCATTTTCCAACCTTTCCGACTTTGCCTATGAATAGAAAAAATTAAAAACTTCCGAAATCCTCGAAAACTCCATCATTTCCTTCATTTCTCGCCCAAATACCCAATAACCCGATTTTATCTCTTCTTTTTCTAATAATCAGATATGAAGGAAGATCGCATATCTCGCGAGTTACATCTTAATTGATGATTAATGGCCAAATGAACGCGTTTTCAGCCACCAAAATAAGCAATTTTCAGGGCTTTCAGGGTCTAGAAATGATTAAAGATTTCTGAAATACGTTCAGAAAATTTCCTGGAATCGGAGCAAGCATAAATACTATAGAAAAATACATTTTTGTCTAATTAAAGTGAAAAAAAAACCTGTAAAAAAAAAAAGACGAATCGCATCAAAATTCTCTAAGCCAAGAAAAATTTGTGTGTTACTTAAGGTAAAATAAACAAAACCTCGGGCTTTAAAAACACCCCAGAAAAAAAAAAATTATGAACATACTTAACCACGATATCACCCGCTGAGACAATAAATTCACAAAAATAGCGGAAAACTGGATATCCGGCTGCTATTGTAATTTATCAAAGCGTCAGAGAAAAAAAAACGGTCGAGGCGTTCGTAGATGAGATAAAATGGCCTTGAAGAAGGTTTGAGATGAGCAAAAAGTTGGGATGGTTAATGGCGATCGGATTGGAAAAAGCGGATGAATTTTTAAAAAATTACGGCTTTCAGAATTATTGGTACAGCTTTTGTAGAGTTTGAGAGCTGGAGAATCGAAATTTTTTTCAAAAAAATATTCGAAAATAGAAAAAATTTCTCAGTTGAGAACCTAAGTATGAAAAAAACAATCTATTAAAAAAATGAAAAATGTTGAAAAAAACTTTAAAAATCACACTTCGATTTTTCAAAGTTCCTTTTTTTCCAAAAAGTAAACTTCCTTGGAAAAATTTATTGATTTCGCAGTCTCCAACCAATTTTCTGAGATGCTTCGCTACAAACAATTTACAATTAAAGTTAAAAAAACACAGTTAAAAAGCATTTCTTATGAAACTTAGAAATCGAAGAAACCAAAAAAGTTGTTTTCCTGAAATTTGAAAAAGACAAAGATCCGTCTGAAATTGATCCAAACAAAGATTTGAAACTTGTTCTTTATTTTTTTTTTTTTAATGGTAATTTTCCAAGCTACAATTAGATTCTAGTCGAAAATTGGAAGTATGAAGTCATAGGACCTGCATGATAGGTTGAATAAACCTTTCCGACGGTTTCGAGGGTCAGAAACGTCTAAAAACATTGTTTTAGAGCAAAAAAAAAAGTGAAAAACCTCAATTCAGTAACAATAATCAATGGGAGGATATATCAAAAATTCAAAAAAATTGAAATTTTTCAATCTACAATAATTATCAATTATTATTACCTAAAATTACGATTTCCAACTTATATTATGACCTAATAGTTTTTCCAGACCATAAAAAAGAGAGAAATGTAGAAACTCCACATTCCAATAACAGCAAGGGAGGACAAATCGAGAACTCAGGGAAGCGTGAGAATCGGTGGAAAAAGCATGAAAGGAAGAACACCAGATGGAGGTAGATCAAAAGAAGAACACAACACGTGCTGACCCACCGACCCGGGGCCCAACAATCGGCTTTTTCCGGTCGACGGACGTCCGAAAACGCCAACGGGGGGAGCACCTGCGCACCGTTTTGTGCGCCAAAACTGGACCGGAAAGGACATTTAGTTTGAGGGAAATGTGGTTGATTGATTGATTGGGGCGGGGGGATTGATTAATTGACAAAGTTTCTTCGTTGCAACTTTAACTTCTAGTTCTGATAAAACGGTTCCTTTAAGGTTCAGTAATATTTTTTTAAGTCGTCGAGAATTGGCTCGAGGATTTTGAAGATTTTTTTCAGAAAGGTCAGTTGATGCTGAGTTTGTGAGGGTCCAGCTTAACAGAAAAAATTTTAAGATCCTTAAAAAAGAGTCGTTTTCAACCGGAAACATTGAAAGATGAATAAAAGTCAGAATCTTGAGGACTAAAACTGAATCAGAGGGTTTAGGCTAACAGAAACTTTTTTGAACGGAAAAAAAGATTTTACTAACCTAAAAAAAGCCGTCTACAAAAGAAATTACTGCCTTTCAGTTGAAAAAAATTTTCGAAATTCTGATATAAAAAAAGTTCTTTTTAGGGCCATTAATATTCTTAATTTTTTAAAACTGCTACAAAAACTTGTATTGGACTTAGAATCTTCTAGACTTCCTTCAGAGAGGCCGGTAAAATCGGTAAAAGCTGGTTTCGTGAGAGTTCAGCCCAACAGAAAATTTTTTGATGAAAAAAAAAAGATTTCACTACCTAAAAACAACAGAAATCATGACTGTTTAAAAAACTTTGAAACAAAGAAAACTAATGGAATCTTCCATTACCTTAACAACTGATGTAAACAGACTTTTTACATGATTTAATAATGGAAAAACTAATTTTACAAGGTCAAACAAAGAATATTTGCGAAAAACAATTCTATTACTAATACGGCCTGGCACTCCTATAAATAGAACCAAGAAAACGTAACTATTCCGGCTGAAACTAAGCCAAAACGGCTATTTGACAGAAATCAGAATAGATGACAGAAGCAAGCTTAAAACTCCAGATAAATTACCCAAAAAGGTTCTGGAACCACTGGCGCCAGCTGAAGGAGATCCAGCTCATAATCAGATTACCGGGCGGGACCAAATCCCGGCTAAGCGGTATACGACTCCGCCCCCATAATCCCATCACCATAATTGAACAGCCGGAAGGTGGCCATCGCCGTTTTTCGGCTAATCTTCCAGATTTTCTCGCCCTTTTTTTGGGGCTTATCCACTTAATTTGAGAGGAGATGGGTGGTCCAACTGTTAGGTTAGATCTTTAAAAGCGCGAAATTCCTTCGAAATTGATAAAATTCAAAATTTGAAATATTCAAACGAGCTATTGAATATGATTGAAAAAAAATCATGAAAAAACATTTTCTCGAAAAGGTGCTAATATAATCATGAATTATGATATAGATATGAAATAAACAATGGGTACATGGGACAGTCTCGGTTGAGCTTGAAAAAAAGGGAGGGACTTGGCAAAAAAACACAAGAAAAAGGGCGGGGGGTTGGCGCAAACCGCAAAAAAATTTCAGGATGCTTGCTGGCCGGTGCTGGTCCGACCTTATAAGAAAAATCGAATGAATTAAAAAATGTACCCTTCAAGCGTGGAGGTAAGGGGGAATGGCTTAAGGTGAGAAGGGGGGAGGGGGGTAACGGGGGACTTGGCTGTCGCCCTTTTTGAGGTTAATCTACTTTTTTTTGGCGGAAATTATTTGTCCAACTATTCGGTTTTTTTAAAAAAAGTTTACAAGACGGAGAGAAAAAGGTGATTTAAAATGTCAATAACTACTTCAAATGGCATCTCCGACGGAGCCAAAAAAACAACAAAAAAAATGAGTCCTACTATCTCAAAAAAGGTAAATTACGAAAAGCTCAAGCTTTTTCAAAAAATACGTGATTTTAAAAAGAGCCAAAAAGAAAACAATAAAAATCGAAAAGTCGGGGAAACAAATTGGCAACACTAGGCGGGAAGAGGCGATCACGCAGTTGAGCACTGGACGACGGGGACAATCGCGCAAAATAAACACGACGTCCGCAGAAAGTCGAACAAGCGACGGACACACAACATTGACCATTTCTGATAATCAAATCAGGAGTTAGCAGTTTTATCATAGTGATTCCTAACAAGGAAGGTCATTTCACTTCTCAGTTAAAAGTTGGGAAGATCTGCTATCGGTCTTCGGAAGGCTTCCGGAAGCTTTCCAGAGCAGGTGGCCTTCAATATAGCATCCTAATATCTTCTACTCAGAAAAAGCCTGCCGGAAGCCTTCCAGAAACCTTTCAGCAAGTTTCTGGAAGGCTTCTGACAGGCATTAACCATGTTCAATCATCAATCAATATTCATTGGTTGTTTTAGTCAGATAGAATCGACTAGGCGGTGAAAAAATTGCTCTTTTGAGCGGCACCGCCTTTGGCGAAAAAGAAGTCAAAAGTCGATTGAATTGAAAGCATGGTCTTACGGTCCTTCTCTTCGCTCTTTCACATGTAGATCCCTCAGTTTCGGGTACGGGCACGGCGGTGATGGTGGGGCTCGGGCACGGACCCCGTGTACACTCTAGGGTAGCCTCGGCCGACTGAGAGAGCTACCACTTCGAGTGAAGAAAATACACGGAATGAAGAAAATACACGGATGTGATGAAAATACACGGCCCTTTTACCTCTTTGTCACTTCTTCATTCTACCAATAAACCTGCTACTTCAACTTCGACTTTGGGCTACCGCGGACACAACAGTGGATCTCATCCTGACACTGGCGATACACTGGCGATCAGGATGAGATCCACTGTTGTGTCCGCGGTAGCCCAAAGTCGAAGTTGAAGTAGCAGGTTTATTGGTAGAATGAAGAAGTGACAAAGAGGCCGCCTTATATACCCATCTCACGTAGAGATAAGAGCATTTATTAGAGAGACGTGGTATTCCAACATTCACCTTCCAAATACCTTCTATCTACCTTCCGAACACCTTCCAAAGGATTTCCCAAGATCTTCTAGCTTCCATACACATTCCATCCTCCTGCTGGTTACCTTCCCAAAACCTTCCTAGGACTCGCCTGAGTTTCTGGTTCAGAATTCCTTGAAAGTCGGCCAGAACACTCCTTGATGTACCTAGATGCATATATGAAAGTCTCAATCGGCAAAACTTTCTAGTTTTCGAGAAAGGACACCTTAAAGATAACGAAACACCCCAATTTCCTTTAAAACCGGCCATTTTGGGGCTTTGAGCCCTCATTTTTCGAAAACTGGGGAATTTTTTCCTTGTTCGTTTTTAGAGGGCCCAAGGTCAAAAAAATGGTATATTTCATTCACTACTCAAGCTAGAAAGGTGAAAAAAATAGGCTGAACAGCTTATAATTTTTTTAGGATTGCTTTTTTTCAAAAACTAAGAGCTCATAAAAAAATAATAGTAATATTAAATATACATATACTTTTTTCGAATTTTTTTCCTGCGATTTTTCAGAAAGATGATACTTGAGTTCATTCACATGAAGTCGAAACATTGCAGAAGCCAAAAAAAAAAAATATCTCTAATTCTTCTAGCGAATTGCTCATGTTAGCTTGAAACTGTAGAGAGGTCAAAAATGCCATAAAAAGCCCGAAAAATGGAGAACGCGGCTATTTCTTACAAACTGATTTTTTTTCCAAGCTCAAAACCGTGATAAAAGCAAAAAATTGCCCTAAAAGGGCCAACAAAATTTTGGCGCTTTTTCAAAATTGTTTCCGAAAAAAACCCTTTCCAAGCATCTTCTCTAATTGAAGCTGAAAAAAAAAATCGTAGATGGATTAAAACTACCAAAAAGGGGGGGAGACAATGGGAATCGGGGGTGCAAAATAAACACGACGTCGTCCTCGGTTTGTGATTTGAACAAGTGGCAAAAAGGGCCGAAGCATCGTGGAAATGCAAATTTTTTTTTCGGCTGCCCTCTTCCTCGTCAATTGTGTGCACGCGTCTGTGTCCGTGTGAAGTGAAGTGAAGTGAAGTGTGGGCTCAAAAACCCGCGAGAAAAATTCTTATTTTTTCTCGGAGAAAAAAAGAAGAAGCGCCGCCGCCGCAATGGGTGAAGTGCCCACCACACACGACGAAAAAAATCCGGAATCGCCGTGGGAAAAACAAAACAAAAACAATCGACTCTCTCTCGTCTCTCTCGACTTTTCCGTGGTTTTTGAAAGATAAGTATACGAGTTTTATTAACCAACTGGTAAGAGCAGTTTTTTGTTAGAATTCCCAATTCAAATTCAAAAATGAAAATTTTGGGTCGAATAAGGGTACAGATGACTTTCTTGAATCACCTAAAATTACACTGGAACTTTTTAATTTTCTTGATTTTTCCGTGGTTTTTTTCAAAAACTAAGTAAACGAGTTTTATTGAGAGCGGATTTTTTTTTGTTAGAATTCATAATTTGAGCTCTAAAATTTAAATTTTAGTTTAACTGAAGGTTCAGATGACTTGGATCACCTAAAAATAAAAACAAAAAAATTATAAATAAAATGAAATAAATCACCTATAACACTCGAAAGTCTTCTTTTTAACTTAATTTTTGTCGGCTTTTTTTGAAAGATGAGTATAAAGTTTTTGATTAAAATCGTCTTTTTTTCAACTTTAAAAATTTAAGCTTTTTCATGAATAATTTTCAAGCGAACTGAAAGCGCAGAAATCCGGAATTATCCAAAAAATATCAGTGAAGGTCGTTTTTTTCTCGACTTTTTCGTAGTTTCAAAATATAAATTGACCGACTGTCGAAAGGCTTTTTGTGATAATCTATAATTATAATTTTATAACAGCTCTTTCTAAGACTTTTAAAGGCGCAAAAAGTCTTTTTATTACCTTGAGAACGGCTCTTCGTCTCGAGACCTTCATCAAAAACTGTCTATGACTATAATTTTCAGCAAGAACTTGAGAAACCCTCAAAAAATACCAGAAAAATGTTACAGCGATTATATAAAAAGAAAAATCTGCTGGTTCTCTCAGTAATTTCAGTAGAAAAAAGAAAATTTTTTTCGTTGCAGTTCTATCAAATAATGAATTGATTGCCTAGTCATTATGGAACACTTAAAATAGAGTGGAAGAAACTGCAATCTTTTTGGCATCCGGAAAAAAAGCGAAAAAAAAAGTTGAAAAAAATTACATCTTCAATCATGAGATAAGCGTTGCTTTCTGATGAAGTTTTGAACTCTCCTAAACTTTTTTTTAATTTCTGAGGATTCTTAAGAACTCCAGAGTGTTTTTTTAAGGGAGCAACCTTAGAAGACCTGGGTTTCCTCTAGGGACCACTTGCCCTGCCTCTATAATGGACTCTATACCTTGTAAAAGTCTTTTAGATCCTTAAAGTTGAATAAAAAGTTAAGAAACCCCTACAGGGATCACTTAAAATTTACCTCAGAAGGGCTATTCCCTCAACCCCTATAGGGACCACTCTGGAATATCTGAATATGTAGAAAAAATATCATTTTTTGCCAAGAAAAAAAAATTAGCTTAAAAAAGATTATTAAAATTTTCAGTTAACCGGTACCAAATCCTAAAATAAACCACTTGAAATCGAAATTTTTTAAATACAAATCAATTGTTTCACCAAAACTTCAGATTTTTCTGAAACTACACAGCAAAAAACCTTCAAAAAACGTACAGTCAATAGGAAAGACGCTTTTATGTACATAAGGAAGACAAAATAAAACAACAGGAAACTAAAAAAAGATGGTGACGAATCGCAGCGACGAGAGCCAAGGAAACTACGAGACGGAAAAAAATGGAGACAAATTGAAAAGGAAGAACAACGGACCTTTTGTTGGCGGATGTCGTCGTCTCCAACGTTTCCGGACAAAAACTTTTGTCTTTGCGCCTCGGCGAAGGCCGTCAGCGACTGCGACGGCGACAGAAGCGATTTCAGCAGAGCTAGGCTGCAAATTACTGTCATTGATAAGTTTTCAAAGTATCAAAAAAGCTCGAAAAAAAATCTTAAAAATTCTCATGAAAGCCCAAAAAAATTAGAATTTTTTTATTCCTCACACAGAAAAAAACTAAATGAACGGAGTACATGTAGGGAAATCAAGAAAAATTTTTAATAAAGTTTCCTTCCGAAGTTCTGAGTTACAACAGCGACTACAGTATATCTAGGCTGCAAAATGCTGTCATTGATAGGTTTTTAAGGCATCAAAAAAGCTCGGAAAAAACCTTAAAAGTTCCCAAAAAAAAAATCAGAACTTGTATTTCTAACTCACGAGAACTCAATGAACGGAATACATGTAGGGAAATCTAGAAAAATACTCGAAGAATTTTTTTTAAATAAAGTTTCCTTCCGAAGTTCTGAGTTACAACAGCGACTACAGTATATCTAGGCTGCAAAATGCTGTCATTGATAGGTTTTTAAGGCATCAAAAAAGCTCGGAAAAAATCCTTAAAGATTCCCGAAAAAAAATTCCTCATACACGGAAACTAAATAGACGGAATACATGTGGGAAAAAACTAGAAATACTCGAAAAAATTTGAATTTTCTTTCTTATACACGAGAACTAAATGGACGGAAAACATGTAGGGAAATCTAGAAAATACTCGAAAAAATTTTTTTGGTAAAGTTATTATCCGAAGTTCTGAGTTATAACAGCGACTACAGCTGCAAATTACAATCATTAAACGATTAAAATGTTTCATGTGCTTTATAAAATATCCAAAAAAATCTCAGAAAGGGTTCCAGAAAAAATCAGTGAAAATAAAATATTCAAAGAGGGATAAGAGGTATCTGAAGTTCTATGGAACAGCAGCTTTTTTTTTCGATTTCAGATTTTCTGTAAAATATTTCATCAAATAAATGTGTTCTAAACATTTTATAAGCTATCGAAAAAACTAGGCAAAGGTTTTCGAGATAAGCCAATAAATTTATTACGTTTGTAATGCTAAAAAAAATTGAAAAAAAAATCGAGAAATAATCAAAATTTTAATATTCTATACGCTTCGGAAGGGAAAAAAGTCGAAATTTCTTAAAATTAGAAAAAAGGGAGAAAAAAAAAATGGCCAAAAGAACTTTAAAATCAACGAAAGACCACATATTAATGGAACTATGTCAATCAATGGTACAAAAAAGCAAGAAAAATCCATTTCTACATGTAGAGAAAAGTAGAAAGTTTAAGGAAGAAGATAAGGAGGAAATAATTTTAAAAACTTTTTCGAAAAATCGAATTTCAAAACTACTGTAAATTCCATGTGATCCTGTCACTGTACTAGAAAGCAAAAAACTTCAAATTCTACATTTTCAAAGCAAACTGAAAAGCTCATTCAAAGCCACCAAATATCAAAAAAGCTTCAAACTCGACAAAAGACTCTAGCTATACGTTACGTTTTTTCCGGGGCAAAAACGAAATTCATCTTGGGCCGAGGCGGCCAGAACCCAATTCATAGAAAATCAAGCCTTCTTATGGAAGAGGAGGGTAGGGGGGAGGGCACACATTAATGAATTACACTTGAGAGCCAAGAATGTTGAATGTTTCGGAGGGTTTTGTGTGTGTGGATGGGTGCACGCGAAGATGGACATTTTGGAGGTTTTGAGGCGGACAATGCCCACAATGAACATGCATTGCATAGAAAGATGCTCGGCGAGCCCAGCTGAGGCTCCGCGAAGCTGGTCCAGCTCCCCCACACTGGTAATAGTCGTCATTACCTGGTCTAATCATGCGCGCCGAAATTGGGGCGTTGTGTTTGGCCCACCGCTTCGTGCCATAAACACCTTCGCCTTACGGATCCGATCCTTTTGGGCTTCCGCATGGCAAAAATATCCAGCATTTCACCTACTTTTAGCATTTTTTCATTTTTCTGACGAGTTGAATAGAGAAACAAAAGAAGATTATTCACTCGTTTTTTGAAAACTGTCAAGCCTGCAAACTTCCGTGAAGTGTCTGCACAAGAATTCAATGATGATGTCAATTTCTCGCGATTTAACTTTAAAAAAGGAGGATTTTCGAAAATAAGTTTGATCTTCATCTGAAAAATTTCAAGTCTGCATATTTTCGTGATGTGTTCGCACTGAATTCGATTATCACTTCCCTTTCTGACGATTTTGAAAAAAAAAATGGAAGATCATCAAAATAATTTTAGGCCAGATTGCTCTGAAAACGCTCAAGTCTGCATAAGACCGTCGAGTGTTTGCACTTAAATTAAATGATGACGTCTTGTTTCTAACAAGTTTAATATAAAAAAATAAAATGATTAGTCACTAAAAAGCTCAATTTTTTTATCTGTGAAAATTTCAAACCTGCAGATTACCGTGAAGTTTATGAACCAAAAATTTAATGATGCCTTCATTTTTTTGGCAAATTCACTACAGCTAAAAAAAGTGATAAAAATAATAAAATTACAGCTCAATCGTTTCCTGACGGTTACCGTATTTCAAGATTTTGGAAAAAAACGAATTTTGTCTAAAATAATCGGATTTCTCGAGTATATGTCCAACTTTAAAGGCTTGCTGGAGTTCGGAAAAAACATTTTTTGAATGGTTTCTTTTTTGTTCCGGCTTATTTGTAGGTTACTCTATCCACTACTGGCTAAACAGGATAGAGCAAAAACCTTCAAACTGGAATTTAAAACACCAAAAGTAGTTTTTTTTTCGACTTTTACTGCGATATTCTTTTTCTAAGCTAACTTCGAACTTAAATTACATGAAAAGTAGAAAGGGAAAATATTAATTTTTTGCTTAATCATGTTCCTTTATCCTAATTTCAAAAATATATTGAAGACACAAAATTTATAAAATGAGTAAAAGAGCAAAAGAACCTTTTTAGAGATCTTAATTTCAGAAAAATAAAAACATCGAAACCTCAAAAAACCTTCTGATATCCACTAGAATCTAGTTCAAGATCCTTTTTCAAATTCAAAAACCTTTTTAATCAGCTCAAGAAGGCAAAAGGAACGTCCCACACATTCTCGCTAACAAATCGAGTTTAAAACGTGAGGCAAAGAAGGATTTGATCTTGCGCAAGGGAATGCCTGCAAAGAATCGAGATAACGAGTACTAGTGCTTTAATTGAGTTTTGGAAGAGTAAGGAAAAATGGAAAAATCAGAGTAATGGGCGTACGGGATCGGAACGGGGGCCCGAGTAATAGGCAAGACGGACGTTTTGCGTAACGTCCGGAGGGGGCGAGAAGATTGGAGATAAGAATTGCGACGACTCAATCGATGTCCTCCGGACACATGGGACACGCCTTCGAGTTATTCTAATTTCCGAGTAGATTCAACAGTTTCGAATCAACAAGTCAAAATAAACTTTAAAATTTGATAGTGAATGGTAACAAGTACAGGGGTGGGCATAAATATTGCACGGACTTTTCGATCATTCCAACTTTCTTCTTTGCCAATGGAATTTCAATTTGTTTTTTTTTTGTTTTCCCCTTTGCGAACCGTCGCTGGTTCTTCCCACAAGATTTTAGGTCAAGCTGCAAGCCCCGAGCTGAGCAAGACTCGTGCGAGTCCAATCTGCCCTATTTCAACACGGTCAAGGAATGGCCCGGCTACTCACCAGATTCGAACCCCTTGACAATTCTGCATATTTATATTTGAAGTTGAAGGCCTGGACAAAACTCTATTTCAACCGGGACCTGCTGATGGCCTCCATCCTCAAGAATGGATGACAAGATCGATCTGTGTCCAAGAGTCGAATATTTTTTTTTCGAGAGAGTCAAGGCGCTCAGTGAGGCCAATGAAAGTCGGAGCGAAGGTTTATTTATATGTGCTAACTTGGATACTTTGCCAATAAAAAAATTCAGACAATCTTGTCAAAATCCGTTCCACTTGAGAGTAACGGAATTTTAAAGGCCGTGCAATATTTATGCCCACCCCTGTAGATTTCAAGCGGCGGCTTCAACCTTCGAGGATGTTCTCCCTCAAAATTTTTTACTTTAAGGTATTAAACTTGTAACTACTGAAAATTTTTGAGGGTCCTCAACAGCACAGGCAAAGTCCAAATGGTCTCAAAAAGGAGTTTTGGAAAAACGACCTCAAAAGCGCCTTTTTTTCTAAACCTTTTTCTGAAAAGAACCTTTCAAAGAGGTGTAAAAATAAGGCGGGAAAAAAGTGGAAAAAAAGATTCCGAGAAACTTTTGGCAACTTTTTAAAAACCCATGAAGAAGCTTTAGGTTCTTCCTTTCAAAGCCTTTCCAGAAAATGGTCTCAGCTCACAGTGGGACTTCCGACCTTTGAGAGTCCCTAACTTTTTACACAGACGTATTGGGCAAGTTTTGAGACCAGATTTGAAATCAGCGTAAAAACTACATCTAGAAAACATGGTCTCATTTAGGAGTTCCGTTTCCATGGTCGGATCTAGGGACTACAGGCCATTTTTTCAAAATTATTCAAAAAAAAGTTTTTTGTACGAAACTCCGCTGAAACGCATTGAACTTTGCTCCATGTTTTCACAAATTTTCTCCCTTTTTAGTTGAGTATTGCGCTTTAACAAAAAAAAATTTTTCACCATCAAGATAAGGGGTGGACCTTTATTACGGTCTCTAGAGATATTCCAAACTGTTTTCTTCGAAAATCAACCTAAATATTTTGCCATTTCTCATTTGATTCTCGATTCGATCACTTGGGACAACAGTTGCGCGAATCCGCGAAGCAGAAGGCGCAGAATCCGTAACGAACGGCCCTTCGGGTCAAGTGCTGTTTTGTTGACGTTTTGCTGAGACGTCACCAATTAGCCGATTAATGTGCCGTAGCTCCCGCGCAAAACTTGCGACCAACTATACTAGGCGAAAGTAGGAAAACGGTTACTATCAAAGTTCTCAATTTAGTGACCACTTCAGTAGTTTTTCATTCAGTATTCCTTCCAGTAACTCTGATAATTTTAAAACAACAGATTGGACCAGTTATTTTGATCCATCGACCCCTAAAGTGGCCACTAAAATTTTTAGTGGTCCAGTAGTAGCACTTAGACCTCTATAGAAGCCACTAATTTTCAACCCCTTAAGTGGCCACTAGGTTGACTACTGTAAGGGCCACTAAAACTTCAAAACCCTATAGTGGCCACTGAAAATTCTCCCAGTAAGGAAAAAGTTCTTTTTTTTTTCCAATCTATCGAATACACTATTTACTTTTTTTTTAGTTGCCTCATATTTTTGTACTGTCCGCACTTTTCCAGTTGACCAAACGCGACAAACGCATCAGAAACATATTGAAGAAGACGTGTAATCCGGCGCGAAAATCCCGTCTCGTTTCGAAACGAATATGCAGTTTTGAGGCAATTTCGCGTAAAACACGCGCATACCAATGCGGGTTATTTTGTTGCGAAACAGCTGAGCGCCGGAATGAAACGAGCATTCGAGGAAACAAATCGCATATTATACATGTTGGCTGCTCACTAAACGAAGAATGGACGAACTTTAAAGTACGGAGAAAAAAAGGTTGAGAAAATTGGATTTCTGAGCGGATTTGTACAGAAAAGATTAGAAAACTGGCTATACGAGTTCAAAAAACAGTAAAAAAAATGAACCACTGGATTTTTTTGGACTAAATTGGATTCTGAGCGATTTCTTTTAAAAAAAATGATAGAAAATAGGTTTAAAAAGTTCAGAAAACCAAATTTTTGGTCATTTCAGAAAAAAATTATAGAAAACTGGTTGGAAGACGGAGTACAAAAATTAGAAAAAAATAATATTTTTTTGTTTTATTTTAATTTTAAAATTTATAACAAAAAAATAATCTCATTTCAAAGAAATATGATGAAAAGCTCGACGAATACGTTTCAATAAAATGAGAAAAAGCTGAACAAAAACGGTTCTTTTTCGATATGTCCCTTTGTCACAAGCTTGAAAAACAGTAGAATATAATTAATTATAATTTAAAAACTGAGTTCCAATGTAAAAGTACTGCAAAAACACAACAAAGGGAATTTTTTAAACACTTAACATAACAGAGCAAAATAATTTGACTTCAAAAAAAAATTTCATATATAGGTGAAAATTCAAACGTGAATCTTTTTTCGACTGAAAACTTTAATTTGAACAAAAAAATTCAATAAGCAAGGGAATGTTTTCAGGAAATTCCAAAAATATCAGCAAATAATTTTTTCAACGAACAGCTTCTCATGAGAAAAATGAATATGGGTACTTCGGAGGATCAATTTATGTAACAATTTTTGAAACTTGAGTGCTTTAACTATTTCAGACAAAAATCACCGGCAAATCTCTCCAAAAATCTTACTTTTTTTTGTGAAAAAGGTATAAAAAAATGATTTCGATTTCTAATACCAATAAAAAGCTAAAAGTCTAAAAAAAACCGAAAATCTCATAGAATTTGAATGAAACTTTTCTCACTAACCAGTAAGCCTATATCAAAAATTTGAATCTTACCAGATTAAATTTCGCAAAAAAAGAGAAAAATAACTTCGAATCTTTAAGAAAACAAAGAATTAAATTTTTTCCCTACATTTAAAAAAATCATTAGAAAAATTTTTCAACTGGAAAAACTTTCGGTAAAAACAGGATGAATGACGATTTTTTTGAAATGAGAAAAAAATGGAAATTTAAGAAAATTGAAAATTTCTTGTTTAAAAAAAGTCATAAGAAGGCTAACCAAACTCCAAATCTGAGCCTTTCCTCGGTGAAAATAAACTGAAATACGCTTCTTAAAATACTTCTAAACTTCTGAAAATAATAAAATAAAAATTTTTTATTCAAAAAAATCATATTCAATCGGAAAAATCTGAGCCTTTTATCGCTAAAAAAAAGAGGATGGATAACGCTTTTTAAAAATGATAGAAAAAAATAAATAAAGAACTCCAAAATAACTACAACTTCCAGAAACTGAACCTTCTCTCGCTTTTCAAAGATAGTGAAATAATAATTTCGAAACTTTTCTGATTCAAATTCTGAGCTTTTTTTCTCGCGAAAAACTGGGCTGAAGGACGCTTTTACAAATAAGAAACATTGGAAATTAGTGAATCATTCAAAAAAGTCATCGAAAATCTATTCGAGTTCAAAATCTGAGCACTTTTCGTTGAAAATACACTGAAATACGCTTTTAAACAAGTGAAAATTTGAATAAAATTTCGAAAAATTGAGAACTTCTTATTCAAAAAATCACTTGAGATCAACTCCAACTTTCAGAAACTGAACCTTTTCTCGCTATTCAAGGATAGTAAAAAGTGAAATATACATAAAATCATTGAAAATCTGTTCAAATTCAAAATCTGAACCTTTTTTCTTTAAAAATACACTAAAATACGCTCATAAAAAAAGAAGAAAAATTGAAAAACTTGAAAAAAAAACTTTGAAAAAACCAAAATTTCTATTCAAAAATTCACTTCAGATCAACTCCAACTTTCAGAATGTGAACCTTTTCTCGCCGAAGTTCTGCTCCTCGTCGCTGTCGACGTCGCCCAAGTCGTCGTCGACGTTGCTGAGCCACAAGTCGTCGTACTCCATGTTCGTATAGATCAGTACTGAAACTGGCGAATGTTTATGATGATTGCGGATGGGAGGAAAGATCGCCCCAGGGGACTGCCGGCGCT
Source organism: Caenorhabditis auriculariae (assembly GCA_904845305.1). Lineage (NCBI taxonomy): Eukaryota > Metazoa > Nematoda > Chromadorea > Rhabditida > Rhabditidae > Caenorhabditis > Caenorhabditis auriculariae. Next base: position 25,845 of record CAJGYM010000207.1, on the reverse strand, counting down.
CGCCAAAAATGGGCGTGTCCAGGGGACCAGCTCGCTGTCGCGCGCGCGCGCAAACGCGCTCCCTCGCCAAATATCGTTTGCAACAGATTTTCCAATCGCCATGGACGCTAATTGGCGTGCCGCCAACAATGCCCGCCCATTGTCTTTTTCAATGGACGGCATCAGAAGCCTCGTCAAATTCTCCCTCCCGTTGAGAATTTTCAATCTCTCTTTTCCGGTTGGCACGGCGCCAGTCGTCAGGTGGATTTTCCAGAAGGGAGTTCATCGAACTTTTAAAGGACTTGAAAATCTCAAAACGCAGTCCTTATCTTTTTATCACTATAATCGCCCCCAAGGAACATCAAATATACTTAAGAGGGACATGAAAATCTGAAAGATGGAGTTTCAGAAAAAAAAAGTTTTGTGAAACTTCTGATTGCTATTCTGTTCTCAATTTTAAAAAGCATCAAAAAAATGAAGATTTAATTAATTTTCTGAGAAACAAGAGCATTAAAAAAATGATACTTCGAAAAAAATTTGTCATTTTAACAAATATCTTTATGGGGAATTGAATTTTTTCGAAAGCTTCGGAAATAAAGATCTTTTATACTTCAGAGGTACATAGGCATTCAAAAAAATTATGTTTTGAAAATTGTCACTTTTGAAGACTTTATTTTTCGTGTACATATTTGTATTTGAAATGGCAATTGAAACCTTAAATCTAAAAAAATTCGAGTTACTTTCTATTTTTTTAATAAATCAACCGCTCAATACCGAGTTTCTATTTTTTTTCAAAATCTTCTGGCTAAATCAAAAAAAAACTTCAAAGTTTCAGTTTTTGTGTGCAAAATTCAAACCTACCATTTCCCCCTCAAAAAAAAAAACCTTTTTTTCTCTTTTAAAAATATTTAACTCCTTTCAAAAATTCAAACATAGCTCTACTAAATCAAATGTTCTACCAACCTTACTTTCCTCCGCCTTCTGGATTTTAATCATCATTTAGGAGATGACAGCCGCGTCATGACGACGGCGAATGATTGATGAAGACCTCGATTCTAACGCTGGTTGGAGCTCCGACGGTCATTTTCAATGAATATGGAGCGAAAAAATGAAAGAAACGTTATGAATCACGCAACAGAAGCATAAACAACAAAAAGTTTCGTTTTCCTAAGTGGAATGTCCTTGAGAGCCGAAAAATATTTTCAGCAAGAGAGAAATAATGCTTTTCAATCCATTATGTTGTAGTTTTTTTTTCATGCAATACAATAACTTTCTGCGTGTAAAACATTCAAATTTTACGAAAAACTTCTTCTTAAAAACGGCTTAAACATTTTGAAATCAAAAATTCGATCACAAGTAAGATTTTTAGACCCGAAAAAGATTCAAAGAATGACAAAAAGAGATGTATATACACCAAGACAATAATGTGAAACGATACGCACATAGAAACTGTTATATTTCAAACAAATAGAAAAACTTCATATATTTAAAAAAAACGACCACTTCAAAAAACCGACAGATCCGACCAACATTTTCAGCACGTCAATAAAAACTGAACATGATCATCAGTCAGAAATTATTTCGAATTTCGATCAATAACTCTGAACGCGGCTTTAGCCTTTCAATCACCGGAGCTCCGGTATTTGTACTGCTCGCCTCACGTAAATTGACAAGAGATTTATCATTGGGGCGCGCTTTTCACACCCCTTTGATTCATTTTTTTTCTTCTTTTATCTTCTCGCACATTGGTAACCACAGCGTTCTGCGTAGTGGAAGAAAATGTAAAATTTTTGAAAATGTGGAGCGGCTTGGAAGGGTTGCTCCACCTAGATTTACGGTAGACAGCTTGCGCGCGAACATTTGAATTTCTTGTTGCTCAAGTGCTTCACGTGATTTTTCATGTTTATTTCAGCTGTATCTTTATCTGTTTCGTACTGATTTACGGTAATTATTTTTTATTGCGACAGCAAAATGCGAAGGAACTTTTTTTTCAATTTTCAATATTAACTGCTGTGTTTTGACCAAATTTTCCCTTTAAAGCAAAAAAAAAAAAGCCTTTTAGCAACATTTTCAGTGTCAAATTGAATTTTTTATTCGAATCAATCAATCTCTTCATTTTCGCAACATCAGAATGGTATGGCGATGTTGCAGAGGAGAAAAAAATACCACTAGGTGGATGAACTAAACTAAATCTGTAAAGAAAAACTTTTTTTAAATTTTCAATAAGTCGGGAAAGACACATAGAACCACAATAAGTCATTTTCGGCACAAAACTCCACGTTTTTCACTCAAAAAAAGGACTTTAACCAATTTTGAGGATGAAAGGTATGAAAGTGTTCAGAAAATAAGAAAAACTTTCACCCAAATGTTTTTTGTCAACTAGAAAAGGAATTGTGAAAGGATCGATTTTTTCCACGTCTATAGTTTTGAAAAAACGCTATTTTTCGAGGAAAAAAATTATTTTTGAATTTAATGAGTATGCGAGTTAGCGTCGTTCTGTGTATGCACAAAAAGACGTCAAATATTACGGAAATTGTGGGAGGGGCGTCGTCAAAAGAACACCGTGTAACGCCAAACGGACGTGCTTTGGAGGTTTCTGAGCGATTCTAGGGATCACTAAAGGATGCTGACGCTACTAAGTTGGTCACTGGAAGCTCCCGGACACTAGAGTTCACCAGACCGATCGTTCAACCATTTCAATTGATCAAACTATTGACATTTCACTGTTCAACCAGATTTTAACATGTCATTTCTCGAGAGATCGTTTATTAGATCAGTTTTTGATCACTTAAATTAATGACCAATCATTGGATTTCAATGTTTTGATGGATCGATATTCCGAGCAAAATTTTTGGTATAACTTTTTGATCGATGCTTTGAGAATAAAATTCTGACCAATATCTTGAGAATGAAAATTCTGATCAATCAATAATTTGACCAAAACTTTCAATACAACATTTTGATCAATAATTATTTCAAGAAAAATGATCTTGCCACGGGGGGTTTCGTTTTTTTGCATAGGATGAATCTTAACAAAATTCTGGGTCATAAGACGGGAAAGGTAGAGCTAGTGGAGACACTGAAAAAACTTTTTTTTAGCCTTTTTTTTCTTTTTTTAGATTTTCTTGCATAATATTTATTTGATAAGCTTCAGAAGCCCAAAAGCGAAACAATGACCACTCGAAGTTTGGCCCCTCGCCCAGACCCAGCAAGAAAACAGGGAGATCGCGAGACGATAAAATCCACAACGAGTTGAAGCGAAAATCCATGCGCCAAGATTACCATCTCCGAGGTCCAACCATCGGCCGACCAAAAGACCCAACTCTTCGCGAGATTTTTTCCTCGAAGCTTTCGTCGAGCTGCCGCGTCGCAACGTCATCATGCGTGAGCTGCACGTCAAACTTCGTCGGATTTGGTCTTTGACTCCGCGAATTCGACGCTTTTTCAGTAACCACAGTGTCGGCATCGGCGACTGGGTCGGTTTTTAGTTACGCTTTTGAGTCTGTTTTAAAGGTGTGAAATTTTTTAACAAAATTTGGATAGGCGAAGTTCGTGAACTTCGAAAAGGTCTCAAGGCGAAATTTTCTATTTTTTTTGGTCATCACGCATTTTTGAGACAGTACTACGGCGGCCGGTGGCCGGTCAGTATTGCGCAGTCAGTTTCGGAGCCAGGAAATTTTTTAAATTTTCTTTCTTTTTTGCAATCTGGACCTATTTCTCGAGGTTACAAGGTAAGTTACGTCACAAAAAATACACAAGATTTCATTTTATTATTGAAAAACCTATCCAAACTACCGTAATACGACCGGCCATTTTAAACAGGCGTGTCATTCAAGATTTTTCTATTCTCAATGTTTATCTGACTAGTGAGTTGTGAGTAAGTATTTTTGAACATATTTTTTTTTCAAGCGTTTTCTTTTTAAAATATTTTTTTTCCTGCATCCTTTTCCTGATTACATTGAAAAGCTTAAATTTTATTCATTGAAAAATTTGATCAGAAGTACTATTCTGCAGATTTTCCGAGCCGCTCTGATTCTCCTTGCCATTTTTTGCGGATGTGCCTGGTACTCGAGAACCATCAACATGTGGTCCATGAAGAATATTGGCGACACTTTTTTGAGGAAACAGCAAAGTAAGCCATTTTCTTCGTCTAAAGTCGGTTTCTAGACAGACAGACTTACATACAAAAAAGGAGCAAAAACGCATATTTTTTTAACTTTTAGACTCACGACAAATAATCCTCGGCTCATTCTGGAGAGAAGAAAGAGAACAAAACGTCGATGGAAGATTCGCGGTAAAAACCTGTTGAAAATCTGAAAAAATTAAAAAAAAAAGTTTAGGTCATTCATTTTCTCGGCGATAGTCGGATTGAGCATCCGGTTTACTGCTTCTCCATGGTTCCCAACAATGAATATGCAGGTAAAACTGGAAAATATGGACCAAAAAGCCTTCGTGAAATAGAAAACTTGAAATTAGGAACTAAATAGAGAAGTTGTTGAATTAATTATTTAAATAAAAATCAGATTTTTGCATAGAACTTCATCACTATGTAATGGCTGAGTGGTCACTATCGGGGTTAGGGAAAAAAAAGTCCCTTTAGTGGACAAAAAGGGCTTTCTAGAGGGTCTAGGTGGTCCTTATAAAAGCTTACGTGTTAGTGTCGGACCCCAAGCCCCTAAAGCTCAAGGGCTCCCTATAGGGTTCTTTTAATTTTTATTCACTTGATAATTAAAGAAAAGCTAACTTGATCAAAAAATGGACTAGCATGTTCCTTATGTAGATGCCACGAACTAAGACCCCTATAGGGGCCACTTTTACAAAATCCAGTTAGAATAAAGTGAGTTAGTGAAAAAAAATAATTTGACTTTTTAGAGTCAGAGAACGCTTCGAAATTTCTGAAAAGTGTAGACCGAATTGATTTTTCGAATCAACTTTCAAAATTAAAATTAGTATAGTCTGTACCACGACTTGAAATTTCATAGAACGACATTCCGCTGTTCCGCTCCGAGCCTTTGCGCACTTTTAATTTTTCATTTTATTTAAGAACTCGACCAAAACGTGTTCCTAGTGGAACAGTCCATCTATCAGAAATAAGAACCAATTAAAAGCGAGACCGAGGCTCGCAAAGACGCTTCGCGACGCAGCGGAGCAGCGGAGTGTCGTTCGGTGAAATTCCAAGTCTTGGCACACAGACTATATCATTCCCCAAAATTCATCAATTTTTAAAATTCTTCAATCAACGAGCATTTTTTTTAGTAACACGCGCAACAGTTCAACGGATCCACAGAGGAAAAAGAGCCGCCTCGGATATTTGCTCCTGGGCGGGACATATTGCCGAATGTCCTTTGGAAGAACATGCCTATAAGGATTTCAAGTCTATTTTTTTAATATTTTCAGATTTGAAATCTCAAAAATTCAGAATCAGCACCACCCCATTTGTCGAAGATTCAATGCTCATTGTTCCAGAGGCTCCTTTGAAGTGATTATAATGCGTTTTTCGATTAAAAATGTAATCTTTTCAGAGAAAAACGACACGATCTTGTCGTTTGCATGGCCCCCATGTACATTTACACCGATTGGCAGACGCTTTTGGCTGGAATTGGTTATTTTCTTTTCCAAATCAGTTATCAAATTGAGAATTTCAGAGATTTGGCTAGCCATGGGCGCGACAAAAATCGTGGTTCCTGTTCAGTCTGCCTCCACGACGACCTATCGAATTTTGGAAGAATATCAGAAGAAGGGTGAATTTGTTGAAATAATGGTCTTACCCATAGTTTTTTGAAATCCCTCGCATTTTTAAGATTTTTTTGTTTCGATACCTTGAGTATGACTTTAAAATACTCAATACACTCCTTTCGAATTCTCTTAAATTAAAGAAAAAAATTGACAAAAAAACGAACCGACATTCCGCCGTGACGTTCTCTATAGCGCGCATTTGCACTCGCTTTTCCCTTATAGTTTTGAATTTTTCAAAAAGATTTTTCAAGCGCTTGTGAATTCTTTATAATTTTAAGATTATTCTGCATTTCAGGTTCAAACTATTCAAGTTTCAAGTTTTTTTCACTTAAAAATTTTTCCAATTTCAATCAAATCTTTGAACTTTTTAAGGCATCGTTATCATCCGCCACTGGCCAAAATGGCCCGTCCTTTCTGATTCCAATCCCAATGGCCTTGTTCTCAGTCGAGGTTCGAAGTTCTACATATAAACTATATTTCATCAGGCATTGAAGAATCCCACGTGAACTGCTTGTTTTTCGTCAAACCTTGGGCGGATATTGTCGTTTTCAGTGATATAGACGACCTTCTTTTGCCCGTGGATCCGACGAAAATCAGACCTGGAATTAATCTCGAGATCATTCGAGTGAGTTTGGATTTATTATTTTTTTAGGAAATGATCTTTTTTCGCGCCTTTCGGACATTTTTCTCATAGATCTAAGCTGTGCGTTTTGCCAAAATACCATGCTTTTTAATTTGGAAAATTTATTTTTCTCAAACATAGGCTTGAGAGCTTCTTAGGAACGTCAGAGTTGTCCCTATAGGGGACAAAAAGAGCCCCTAGAGAAGTTGAATTTAAGTGCTCCCTATAGGGGTCTTTCAAATTTTTTTTTTGAAAATATTTCTTCTCATAGAGTTCATAACAATAATCGTAGTATTTCCCCTCTAGGGGCCACTTTTGTAAGCTTTTGCGGAACCTATAGGAGTTGTTAGAAATGTTCCTAAAAGCCTTCAAGGGCCCCTAGGGTTGCGTCCCTTTAGGGACCACTCTCGAGTTTCTGATTTATCCCTTCTTTCGCATCAAACTAACGACTCCTGCGAGTCTCATCTGATTTTAATTTGTACAATTTTTCAAAAATTCACAATTTTGAATTTGAGGGACTCATTAGAATTCACGTATCTGAATAAATAATTTTTGTTTATCTAAATTCATTTCCTTATAGGGCCTTTTCAATGAGCACCCCCAGGCCGGTTCTTTTGCTTTTCGAGCACCGTGATGTTCAATTTGTTCCACCCAAATCACAGGTTAAAGATTATTCCATATTCCATTGGAAAAATGAATTTTTAGGACAAATACAGCCTATCGTCGTTCAATTTCGATTTTCTTAGAGAGTCGAGAAACAAAATGAACTGTAATGTTTGGCGGATGAAGACTCGCGTCGTCGTGAATGCCAGTCAGTTTGAGGGTCCAGAACTCATGAATTAAAATGAGCTTTTTGCATTGATTGTTTGAGTTTTTTGGGCTCTTTTTCTTATTTTTCGACGTTTTCTTCCTAAAAATATTTTTGGCATTCATGGAAAACGCTAGAAATTGAATCTCAGAGTTTTTCGGGTCCTTTTTTTTCGTATTTTTCGACTTGAAAATAATTTTTATCATGATATCCAAAATGTCTACTCGAAATATTCACTGATTGAATTTTAATATATATATTTCTCGAAAAATCATAAATTTCGGTCGTTTTCTCTTGTTTTCCCACAATGTTTAGGTGATCGTGTCAGGACTATTTTTTTGAAAAATTTCTTCAATTTTTCGATGAATGCGGCTCATTTTAGGATCCTTTTTGTTGAATTTGATTGAGATTTAATCCATCGCTAATTTATTGTGAGAAAAAAATATTAATTGAAAAACAGTTTGCCTTGAAAAAAATGATCAAAAAAATATGTAGTCTGCTCAGATTTTAAATTTAAAGAACGTCATTCAAAAACGCTCTGTGGATGGCTCGCCCTCCGATTGGTTTATAGCGTCCTTAGGGGCGGAGCTTAAGCGAGAAATTGACATTCAAAAATTTGTACAGATATTTTTTTTAATTCTTTTTTTCGATGACTTCATACAGCCTTCGTGCTTCAAAAATGAATGAAGTACCTGAAAAACTCGAAATTTTCGATAATTCAGGCCGCGTTGATTCTGTCAACATGCACGAAACCGGCATCCATCGGTTCGGCTACGTTCAAACTCGTGTTCCTTGTCGGAAGGTTTTTTTTTTGGGTTTTTTTCATGAAAAAAAGGTTGAAATTTTATACGGTTCTACAAATCTCTGTTCCAAAAAAAAGTCATAATCGGGTCAAAAGGTCAAAAAACTACCTTATTTGCTCAATTAGGTGTCCTATAAATTAATTCAACAAAAAAATATTTTAAAAAAATCAAATATTGACTTTTTGAAGCCAATTTATATTTTTATTCGTTGAAAAAAACTCGATTCTGCTTTTTCTTTGTCGAGAATCCAATTAATTTATTACATTTTTTTATGTCGTTTCCATTTTACAAAAAAATTTATTGATTGTATTTGATAAATACTCTGAATTTTTTTATACGATTCTTCAAATTTCTGTTTCAGAAAAAGTTATTTTGGGGTTGTTTTTTTATAATTTTTGCTAATATGAAATCCGGCGGTGTTAGATTCGAAAAATTAAATTTTAAAAATCTAAAATTGATTTTTCTTTCTCAGGATTTATATAAGAAAACGTTTAATTTTATGTCCTCCTCCTTTTTTTCCTCCTTTTTTTCTGAGACAAAAAAATTAAAAATTAGGAAATTTCAAAGTAAAAATTTTTTTCTTTTTTTCCTGAAATTATATCCACTTTTTGAAGTAGGATTTCAGCGATTTTATGCTCAAAAATTTCAATTTCTATCTCTTTTCCCTCAGTTTTCGAGTTTTTTTCAATTTCAAAGTCGTTTTTCCGTTTTTCAAGAGTCGTTTATTATATTCACTTTTTGGAGGAAAAATTCAGTATTCAATGTTTTTTTCGCAAAAACTTTTTATTGATATATGTTTTACCCCCTATTTTTGACTTTTTCTTTGCCAAGAACGCCTTTTCCTTTTTCAAAGTCATTCTTTTTTTTACGAAATATTATTTTCTCCAGGCTCACTTTTACCATCTCCGTCACTCTCACAATACGGTCCCATCGCCTTCTCCCATCGATATGAATCCTCTCGTTGATATTCTCAATGGGTAATTTCTTATAACCACGGCGTTCCCAAACGGGGTGGGGAGACGTCAAAAAATTTTGGCCCTAAAATTCAAATTTGAAATACGCAGCCAAAGGCGATCGAACAAACGAGTTATTAACGTTGAATACTCCATGTAATTTGTGACGTAGGATGACGTCATTTTATCCGGCGCGCGCACTTACTTTTTTTTTGTAAATTCAGAATCTTTGACGCCTTGCTCACCTTCCCTCACCCCTTTAGGAATGTCGTGTAACTCCTCTCTTTTTTTTTTTACTAATTCCCGAGTTTACAGTCGATGGCAACAAAGATTGGTCGAGTTTTCCGAGTTCCGGGACGCTCAACTGAATAAATCGAATACGGAGTCTTTGGAGGTAGCTTTTCAGGGAATAAAAACGGCTATTTCATCAAAAAATGAGGGAAATTTTTTTTTCACAGGAACACTGTTAGTCAGAGAGTTTTTGGAGGTACTTTTCCAGAAAAAAATACGGTCATTTTAACTGAAAATTGAGTGTGAATTATATTTTTTTACTCGGATTTCAAGAGATGATTTCAACCATTACAGAAAATTTATCAACCAGAACTTGGACTAGCCTGATTTTTTTCTTTTTGTAGTTGAAACGGTCTAAATTTCTTTTTTTGAACGCGGAAGAAGACTTGCAACAGTTTATTTTGTGTTCGAAAAAAAACTTGAAACAGTTTGTAATTCCTTTTGAACTCAAAACTGGTTCTTTGACAGTAGGATTTTTTCTCTGCAAATCTCTCGTTTTGCGTTTTTTTTTTACGTCATTATCACCTTTTCGGTGAGAGAGAAGAGTGCCCAGACAGGTCCGATTTTTTTAAATCAGAACACCTTTTTTTCAATGCAAGACGAGAAAACCTCGTTAATCGAAAACTTTGGAGCTAAAATTTTAGTTTTATGCATGATTCGAACGTTTCAAAGATAAGAGTATGACTCATTTGCCAAAATATCGAAAAGTCTGATTTGGGCTTTTTTTACGCTTGTGAGAGAAAAGAGGGCGCAGACAGGTTGAAATTTTCATGTAGCGGTGAGTAGAACATACTTTCTTCAACACAAAAAAAGCAGATAAAAGGGCGATTTCAGGACTTTGACCGATGTATGGGCGCGATCAACGATGAACACTGGACAATGCAAGTTTCGAGATGTCTAACGCCTCACGTTTGCTTCACACGTCTCAAAAGGTTTTAGCTTGGAAAAAATCAACTAAACAATAAACTGTAGTTTAAAAATGGCTGACATGGGTATTGAACTTGTTTGGAGTTTTTCCTGTAGTAAAATTACAATATTGTCACCAGAACTCTTCAAAGAATGATCCGCAGGCTAGAGCGCTAGCCACTGCGTCCCTGGTGCGGACACATCTCTTCTAAACATGGTCACGTCTTGAAGGATAAAAACTTTTGAAAAATCAAACCTCAAAAACGGTAATCCCCGACCTCCAATGGAAATGTATTTGGAAAACCCCCCCGCCCATTTTTAGGAGTTCCAGAGTGGGGCTTGTAGGGGTTAGGGGAACAAACTATAAGGACCAAACAAGTGGTCCCTGTAGGGGTCTTTCAGCTTCATTCAAAAAACGCTTAGTTATTTAGTTTTTCGCATGGAAATGCTTCTTCGCATAGAGTTTATAACGATTGCCGACCAGCATGCCCCTATAGGGACCACTTCTCAAGCTTCAGTGATCCTTGTAGGGATTGACAAAGGGGTCCCTAGAGGGGATCTCCAAGGGCTCCTATAGAGACCACTCTGGAGTTCCTGACTTGTTCAATTCGGTGAATTTTTCATTTACCAAATATAACTGGAGAATTTTCTATTTTGAACATTTGGTCGTTTTTTTAATCGTTCCATTGATGTACTGTTTGGTTATTAGTAAAAAAGAAATATGGAAACGGGAAAACTCCAATTTTCGGCCTTTATCTGATGAAGTCTTACTAGTTAGTTCTCGTTTTAATTTTCTCATTTTTTTTCTTTTCAAATCTCATAATTAAGTTTTTTCAAGTTTTCAACTTTGCTCAGAAACGTCGACTGCATCGCTGTGAGGGCCGATTACGAGTTCTACCGCTCTGGGCGGGGCTATTTCATGCTGCCGACAAATGGTATTGCTCATATTATCCATATCCATCAAAACATTGCTCATTTCAGTGACGACCCAAGCCTCACTGCCCAACTGCGAAGCTCCGGTCCCCGAATTCACGTCTGGAAATCACTTTTTCGCTCCGTAAACGGAAATTTACATTTTTACTCTGTCGATTACGGTTCTCTCTGTACCCAAATTTCACTGTACTTTCCACATTTTGTCTTGCCTTTCCATGTCCCTTTGAATATAAAAATCCATTTTTTTTTTGCTTCAAAAGAAGAACACGTACAGTTGATAGGAAAAAAAATTTAAGAAAAAAACTTAAAAAATTCTAACTTTTCCAATGCAAAGTTAGTTGAGGCAGGCTATGAAATTAGAAATTTTGGCCAAAAAAAAATTTTTTTCTATCCACAAAAACCCGTCCCTCTAAAGGTTTTCATCCTAAGTACAGCTCTTGATTTTTTTTTCCTAACTAATTTCCAAGTGGTCACTAAAGGGGGTCAGAGCAAAAATCCCTTATAATAAACGGAATAGTGCTCCGTAGAGGGCTGAAATCTAATTAGGGGTTTTGGTTCTGACTTCTAACTTAATTTTAAGTAGACCCTATAGTGATATTTTAGTTTTTATTTATTTCGGATGGAGTTCAAAAATGATAAATGCTCCCCTAAAGTGGCCACTTTTTCAAGCTTGGCGCCCTCTTTGAGAGGAAGTAAGGTGGTACGGCTTTACTAACCCCTAAAATGGCCACTAAGGGTTGCAAAAATGGTCCCTATATATATAGGGGTTTGAGTTAGTGGCCCCTATAGGGACATGCGAGTCGATTCCTGTTACTAACTATATGCGAAAAAGCGTTTTTTTGAATTAAGTTGAAAGACCCCTATAGGGACCACTTGAGCTTTGAGGGCTAAGGGTTCAGACCCTAAACCTTTATATGGACCACTTTAATTTTGCCTCTATTGGGACCAATTTTTCGGCCCTCTGTAGAGGCTGTTTGTTCTCCTAACCACTATAGGGGCCACTTTTTTTTCCTGAGAAATTTAACCTTAAAATTAAAATAAAATCGTTTAATGTTTTAAGTTGAGACTTTTTTTTTTAGAAAATTGAGCTAAAGATTCTGAGAAAGACTGGAATGACCTTCCTAGTAAGTTCAACTCTCCATTTCGAACCCAAAGACAACCTAAAAATTCCCCCGAACCAACCGAAACCAGCTAAAAACGACGTTGAGACCCTTTTCCTTGAGGTTCGAAGTGTTCAACTGTTTCAGACACCCGATCTCAACCTAATCCCCCAAATAACCGAAACCAGCGACGATTGTTTCAAAATTCCCAGCGAGACCAAGAGGCATCGATTCCGCGACGTCGACGCGACGACGCCGTTTCCGGCGATGCTAGAGCCTCCGTCGAAACGAGCTTCCTCATTTTCTGCGGCTCATCCCCGCTGGGACCTTCGCCGCCAGCTTTCTTCTCCTCTTTCTTTCTCGCCTTCCAGCCCTCCAGCCGCCGTTTTCGTCACGTTTTTTTGTTCACTCCGGCCAAACAACAGACTTTTCCCCCGGATCCCCCCTGTTAACCGTCAGACTATGAAGCCGAGCATCGAACGATGAGGGACGAAATCCGATCGATCTGCCTCCGGGTGACGACCTTCGTCCGCACTGTTCGTTCCGAGACCCTTTTCCAAGGAAAGTACTGTATTTAGGCGACCATCTTCACTGTCACTCACGTCGGTCTCTGCTTCATGGTCGCTTTGTATGCGGTTCTAGGCGCTTTTATGTTTCAGGTGAACTAAGTGGAAAGGGAAATCATCAGAAGTACTGATTTTAATTAGTTGCAAGGAGCGTTTGAATAATGTTTGAAAGAGCATAGTCAGATAACTTTTCAAGGTCTCAAAAAGAAAATTACTTTTTCCTTTTTTTAGTTTAGAGTTTTACGTTTTTGAAAAGCGAGGACTTTTTGAGATGATTTTATTCGATTCAAAAAAAGATAAAAAAATTCAAGAATTTGAAAAAGTCGTAATAATTGACATTTCTATGATTCATCTTAATTTTTTTACTTGAGAAATTTTGAGTTAGAATTTTTAAAAAAATAGGGTCACATCCACAACTCGTTAAATGAGAAATTATTTTTTTCAGTCATTAGAACTACCCCAAGAACTCGCATCCCAAGGACATGTTAAAAATAAAACGATGCAGGTATAAATATTCTCAAAAGTTAAATAAAGTAATCAATATTAAGGTCGTCTTTGATTTGTACAATTTTATCAACAACTCGACGGTGATTGAAGAATCCGAGGTGAAGCTAAAAGCTCATGAATTGCTCAAAAAAATATGAGATGGTCCTGGTTGAGGCCGTCAATTTTCAAGGTTTGTTTTATGATGTTTTTTATTTGATTTTGTCAACTTTTAAGTTATGTAGTTTTTTCGAAAATAACAGTGTTTTAAAGAAATAACTGAATTTCCTCGCGCACTTGCGCTCCAGTGCAAAAATTTTGGCTCTTGTACTTTTTTTACGCTTTTTTTCTCTATTTCTTCATTTTTCTTTTTTTTAAACTAGTTTTTTTGCAAATTTTCCATGGTTCTCCACTAAATGGTAAGAAAGGATTTAAATTTGATGAGAAATTACGAAAAAACTATAAATTAATTTTTGGAATGATCAGATTTTTTTTAATTTTTCAAAGTTCAAAAAGAAAAACGTTGTGGCAGAAAAACTTTTTTTATTTTTTTACTCATTGATAAGAAATTTAAAGAAATTTGATCATTTTCAATTTATTCCACATCTTCCTATCTAGAAATTGTTTTTTTCTTCTATAGTTTTGTGTTAAAAATCACAATTACAAATTCGAGTTTTATCATAAATTTTTTTCTCTTTATAATGCTCCGTTTAAAGTAGTTTCCGCAAAAATTCGAATTTAACTCTGATTATCTAGAATTTAGTTATCTTTTTTTCACTCTCTGATGGTTATTTTGAACTTCGGAGTATCACTTTGAACACGGCATAATGATTATCAATATTTATTAAGTGCATTTTTTTTTTTCTTGATTTTACTGTTTCATTGATCTTTTTTCCGTAAGAATTTTCCATTTTGTTTGATAATACGGATTTCTGTAGGCTACGATGAACACGACGACGAACGGCCGACCTATCAATGGACCTTTTCCGGCGCTCTTCTTTATTCTATTACTGTTTTTACAACTATCGGTGATTTTTCGATTATTCTGTGGTTTCTGCTTTGAATCAAGAATGGAAGTAGGCTCTGAAAAATTTGCAAGTTTAAAAAAGTCGATATTCAAAAATTACTGGTTGAAATTGGGAAAGTTTATTATAAAATTTAGATTATTTTCAAAAGTTTCATTTAGTATCAACCAAGACTTTTTCGAAGCTGAATTTATTTTGGCTTTCCAAGCACTTTTTATTGAATTATTCAACATTCCTTTTGATTATTTTTGTAACTTTGAACGAGTATACTATGAAGTTCTGATTTTTAATTGAATATTATTGATTATTCCCAGGGTACGGTCACATTTGCCCAAAAACCCACAGCGGGCAATTGTTGACGATTTTCTACTCGATGTTGGGTATCCCGCTCATGCTCCTGTGCCTGGCGAACATCGCCGAAACCTTAGCTCAGGTTCGTTATTGGGAAGAGTTTGATAATTTAAGAGTAATTAGTAAGATACAATTGAATTAATTGATATAAATTTTCAGTCAATAACTTCATGCATGAAAATTTTAAAAATACCAAACTTTAATTTGAGAAATTTTTTGAGTCTGAGCAACGCAAAAGTTTTGTGTGAACTAAAATTGAACAAAACGAGGCTCTTCGCTTCGAAACCTTCATGAAATCCTGCGAATGATCCATTAAAAAAAACTGGGTTGGAATATTTATTCATATTTTTTTTCTTCTTCTGGATTAATTTGCAAGATTTCTTCGATCAGCAACAATTTGAGTATAGGGTCTTGTTCGTGTAGAAAAATTACAGCCAGATTTGGGGCCCAACGAGTCAAAAATCAACTTATATCGGTAGAGCGTACTAGCTTCATTCATCCACAAGGAAAAAGTTATTTTAAAGCTGCCAGAAATTCTGTATAGATTTTTTATGAGCCGATTTTCATCGTCACTCTTGAAAATTGACTAAAAATGGACGTGGCCTGCCAATCAGAAACTTATTTTATTAGAGCATACCTGTGCATTTTTTCAAAGTTATTTAATTTTTGAATTTTTTTTCTTTTTTCGTTATAAACTAACCTACGTTATTTTATACAGTCGTCACGTAAATTTCGAATCAGTTTCTTGAAAAAATCGAAAATCAATGGGCGTATCCTGCCAATAAGAAGCCTATTTCGCTAGGGGCACACCTGTACATTTTCCCAAAAAAAATTACTTATGAAAACTTTTTTTTTTGCGATTTTTGCGTTTTAATTAATCCAAGGTATCTAATACACCACGTAATGTTCGAAACGTTCTTCTGAAAAACTCGAAAATCGATGGGCGTGGCCTGCCAATCAGAAGCTTATTTCGCTAGGGCACACCTGTGCGTTTTGCCTGAAGCAAGTTCAATCACTTTTGAGTTTTCCACGAGAAAATTCTCGTCCCAAGCTTTTCCAACCCGAAAAATGAGGAACTTAAATGAGGAACCCTTCAAAAAATCTTGCCCAATATCCGCGATAATAGACGAACGCAAAAGTCGTGAAAAGGACTTTTCGGGGCTTCTCGACGGCGGTTTTTGGGAAAACGCCGTCGCTATGTCCCCGGAGGCAAATCGACTGCACGACGGCCGCCTCACACAATTCTTCTTTGTGAACTTTTTGGCCGAAAAATTCCACACTGCAAGGCAAGAAGGAGAAGAAAAAAAGATGGCTTCTTTTGGGATGCAAATATCAAGTGGACATGCAGACGAGCCGACGAGAGAAGAGACGGATAAATTTAGACCCATTTGGCGACTATCGATCCCCCCTCTCGTTTCTCAAAACACGACAGATTTTGTTGCCATTTTTCGAGGCTGAGAGCAAGGAACACTTTGCAGAAAAAGTAACAAGACAACAAAAAAAATTAATGTTTTCTGATGGAGTTCTATTGAGCAGAACTGTAGGAATTATTGCCGTGGAACTCCTCGGGCAAAGTCGGAATGGTGGATAATGGTCGCTAAAAGGGAGAGGCTCAAAAAAGGCCGCAGAAAGGCAGCAAAGAGAGTCCCTTTATCGAGCCTTCCATTTTTCTGGGATTCTACAGGCTCATGAAATGGTGGAAAAAGGAAGAGGCAGCAAAAATGGTGCATAAGGGCTGAGAAAAGGGCGCAAAAAGAAAGCCTTCATCACCCTAAAAGGAACGTTTCTATGGTCCTTTATGGACCCTTGGAGGGTCCTTCCGACTTTGCCTATGAAAACAAAAAAAACTTGAGTTTGTCCTGATTTTTTGATTTTTTACTTTTTCTGAGAGACTCTGTATGCACAGAAACCCTACTTTACTTTCAAAAAAAGTAGAGAAGTAGCTGTTCGCTTCAAGACCTATTTGAACCTTGTCCATGCACCTTTAAAAGTCTTTTTTTGAACAGGAACTTTCTTCTGGCAATACGAAACAACTTCTAATAAACAAAAAGAGAATTTTCAGTCTGTCCTGTCTTTTTTACTTAGATTTCTGAATGACCTTGAACCACCTGAAGAATTTCGAATCTGATTTTTCGCTTCGAGATCTTTTTGGACTTTGTCCGTGCTCCTTTAAAAAGTAGATTTTTTTTTTGAAACGTTAGGTTTTCCTGACTTTTTTTCTAGGGACTCTAAAGTACAGAAACTTTAAAATATCTTTAAAAAAACAAAAAAAAATCTCTACGCTTTCAATACCTATTTTCAACTTGTCCATGCTCCTTTAAAAAGTGGTCTTTTTGCCATTTTTTTCGATTCTGCATGTCAGAGAGCAAGGGAAACTTTACAGAACAAGAAGAAAACGTAAGAAGCAAAAATTCATTCCATTTTAATTAAATCATTTTGAACAGACTTTATGGATATTTTCATTTTAAAAAGAAAGTCAAAAATAGAAGCTTTAGTTTTAGATCCTGTGAAATAATGGGAATATTCAGATATTCACGTACATCTACTTCAAACTGTGCTGTGCCTACTGCCGATGGCAGAAAAATCGTCGACGGGTCCGACGGGCGGCCTTGTCCTTCAGATACCATCCCAACGCGGCCGTCAACGTCCGAAGAGGTTTCGAAACTCTATTGATGGCAAAAAAATTCACTTCAGCTTAGAACTTACCTTGGTAGATAGGGGCTCCAGATTCCTTTTCAGAACATTTTGGTTTTTCAAAAAAAGTTAAGAATTAAGAAAGGAATAGCGAAAAAAGACCAAAAACTGAAATTTTGGTATTTGGGGGCCTTTTTTATTTTTTTAAAATCCGAAATAAAACTTTTTATTGTGATTTTAATAGTAAAATAAGACATAGAGGTTACTAATATTTGCAAAAGTGTCCACTTTAGGATTTCAGTTAGTGGCAGCTCTAGGGGAGTAGTCCCTAGTTATGCTCTTTCAGGTTCCCTCAAGGTTTTACCTTACCTCCCCGCACAACTTGCAAAAGTGGAGCTCTTTAGGAAGCACTATTTTGTTTACTCTAGGGGCCTTTTTAAGCCCCTAATCCCTATAGTGACTTCTAAGGCTTTCCTATGAATTCCAAGAGCTTTTCAAAAAGGTCTCAACCGCATAGTAAAGTGACAATTCTTGTATAGTCTGTGTACCCCAACTTGGAATTTCACCGAACGACATTCCGCTGTTCCGCTGCGCGCCTTTGCGAACCTTGGTCACGCTTTTAATTTTCTTTTTCTTTTATAAAAGTAGTCTACTTTCATGTGATCCCACATCAATAAAAATAAATTGAAAGCGTGACCTAGATTCGAAAGACGCTTCGCGAACGCACGCAGCGGAACAGCGGAATGTCGTTCGGTGAAATTCCAAGTCGTGGCATACAGACTATATTAATTGAACGAAATCGTCTGTGGACCTCTTAATGATCGATTTTGTCAGTTGCAGTCCAATCGTCGCGCTCCAACCAACGGTACAACACCGTGCGACGGCACGCGTCCCTCAACCGCGCTCGCAGCAAAAACAGCGACACGAAGAGCGTCCGAAGCTTCAATCGCTACGACACGACGGCGACGTCGGCGACACCGCGATTCGACACGATGTCCCTTCCCGGCCGTCGCAAAGTCAGCCAGAACAGCAGAAGTCCCAACGGAACCCTCCCGCGTAACCCGACCTTCCCGAGAAGGTTGGATCAACACCAGAACATCCTGAAACTCGATGTTCAGCTTCAGAGGCAACCTCCAGAAGTCGAGCACGGCCGTCAACATGGAGCAGCTCGTGTCTCGGGACTTTGAGGAGGCGAAAATGAGGAAAAGAAGGGGAAGACATGCGATCAGTGAGAGTCCTGCCAGGGAGTATAAGGGTTCGTTTTTAACCATTCATCGCGAATTGAAATATTCTGCCTGTCTGCGTCTCTCTGTTCCCTCTCCGAAAATTACAAAAATAGCCCGCCAACATGAGAGAGAGACGCCGAGAGACGAGGAGGGTGCAGAGAAATTCCTTTTCAAGTAGCGGAGAATGGGCTATAGCTCCACATGATCACTTTTCATTACGTTTTTTCGAAGCTCTATTTCCCTTCCCCTAACTTCTCCATCTATCCACATATCCATCCAACTCCCTTATCCAAAAACGGGCTGTAAACATCTTAAAAAAAAAGATTTATCAGTGAGATGTTTTGTAAAGAGGAATTTATAGTGATTATTTCAATATTTTTCATTTTTACGTTACAGTTTTCTGCATAAAAGTTAATCTTCAATTTGCAAGTTTTTTCTATTTTTAGATTTTGCAGAGATTGTTTTTTGCTGAAATTTATTTTTGAGGTAATTAGAGTGGCAAAGTTTTTTTCAATTTTTTGTTAAAATCGATGGAAATTTTGTTGGACGGACACACAAAATTCCTCACAAATCAAGTTTTGGTTATGAATTTGCTCTGAAACAGTAAATTTCCACTTGGTTGAAAATTTTTCGTTGACTATTAAAAAAATTTTTGGAACGCCAGAGTGATCCCTAGAGGGAAACACTCCCTGTAGGGATTCATAATTGTGTCCCCTAGCGGGCTATAATATAGGTGGTGCCTATGGGAGATTATCCCTACGCCCCTAAAGCTCAAGTGGCCCCTACAGTGGTCTTTTAACTTTTTTTTTCTCATTTTTAAGTTAAAAAACGTATAGGTAAGAACCACGATCCGGATTCCCTATACTGGCCACTTTCGCAAGCTTTAGTGCCCCCTATAGGGGGAGGTTGAGTGCTCTCTTGAGGGGAACTTGCAAGAACCCATAGACTGCCCCTCCAGGGACCACTCTGGCATTCCTGAAAAAAAAGTTTTTCAAATTATCTTTTTGCGAAACTTCCGACGTCTTCAGGAGGTCTTCTGGTCCGCGCACAACACCAGGATGAAGGCGTCGTCGATCTGAAGGCTTATGGCGGGTCTGCCGCCGCTTTTCACGATATCATGGTTGGATCGCAGTATGAGAGAAAGTAAATAACATGAAATTAGCCTTAAATTGAATATTTACCTGCAGAAAAAGAAAAGAAGAAGGTCAGCCAAACGTCCCGAATGTCGTCATTTCGAGAAGTCGCGACAGAGATGAAGAACCCAAAAGTGACATCGAGAAGACGGAGGAAACTAGTGTGAGTTTGACGGCAGAGTGGTCCCTATAGGGGTTAGGGAAAAAAGGTACGAAAAAGGGCTCCTATAAAGGTAAAAATAGGTGGACGATAGAGGTTTGACCCTTACGCCGCTATAGTAGTCCCTATAAGGATCTTTAACTTTTTGTTCATTTTTGAAAATTAAAAAGACGTATTCGATCGGTTTTTTTCTATCTGTTGATCTTTCATTCTTTAAATAAAAACGTTCATTTATTGAATTTTTCCGCATGGTTCTTCTCATAGAGTTTACAGCAACTGTCGACTAGAATGTCCCCTATAGGCGCCACTATTGCAAGTTTTAGCGACCCCAGGGTAAAGGTGAGGTGATTCCTTGAGGGAAACCTTAAACGGCCTCTAAGTTTCCCCCATAGGGACACTCTGAAGCTCCTATTAAGGATTCAAAAAAATTAGGATCATAGTTTTTCGAGAATTTTTTACAATCTCCTTTAGATTTTCCACTTGCAAACTCAACTTTTTTTTATTTTTTGAAAAATGGATTTTTTTATTGTATTTCTTAAAATATCTTGAACATCTCACGCTTTTAAGTCAAAACTGAAATTTTCAAAAAAACTCAAAATTTTTCTCAAGAGATGAAGTTCCCAAGGAAAAAATTAGACAATGTTTTTTTCTTAGTAGACTCTTTATTCGAGAAAATCGATATTTGTGCAAATAAAAGTATTTTTTCAGATGTCCCTTACAGACGACGAAGAATTCCACCGACCAGCCACTCATCAACATTCCCTCGCAAGAGAAATGAGGTTTTTTTTCATTTTTCTTTTTTGATTGTTCTTCCAAACTATTTTTCTCTCTCAAAGTTATCATGGTTACGTGATCGAACCATTTGCTTCAATGTAAAAAAATAATATAAATGGCTTTTTTTGCAAAGTTTTCTGTGTATCTCCAACCTTTGAAGAATTGAATCTCTCTCTAATCAAGTTGTTTTAAATATTTGAAACTTTCTTTCTGAACCTTTCTTTGATAATAATCGCCACCCAAGAAAAAGTTAATCGTAAATTTACTTATTTAATTTTTTTTTTCTTGTTCCAATTTTCCTTTTTTCCCAATTTTCCGATAAGAGTTCTTAAGTGATAATTGAAAAATACGAATCTTTTAGGGACATGAAAGAAATCGGAATGACGATGAGTGTCCACAGCTCTGCGCACAAGCAGCCCAGTATGGACAGTAGCGGATCTAGAAGGTTCTTTTTTCCGTTTCGGAATAAAATCTAACTAGAAACGGACAATTTGACTTTTTTCTTCGATATATTTCTGGTTTCTTTCCTAACTAGTATTTCTCACACTGAATTTATTTCTCGATTTACTGAAACTTATAAAACTTTGGAAATACGCTCCACTGATAAGTTCCATGTTTTTTTCTCGCTGATCAACTTCAAGTCCCAAAATAGCAATAATTTCCAATCGGAACTAGTTATACTGATTTTATAGATCTCACCATTATTGCAAAATATTAATCGATGTGATGAACTGCAAAGTCCGGATCTAGAGACTTGCCAAAATTGAAAAAGAGGACATAAACGAACTATAGTCCGTTTATCGCGACTTAAAATGGACTTCTCTGCGCCCTCCTCGTCTCTCGGTGTCTCTCTCATGTTGGCGTGCTATTTCCGTGTTTCTATGACCTCGCCGGTGAGGGAACAGAGAGACGCAGACATTCGAAAACTGTCAAGCCGCGGCAAACGGACTAAAATCCAAAATTTGTTCATTTTCCACTAGCGATTTTACTCTATTCTATCGAAGGTTTGCCTCGAACAAAAATTTTTTTTTTTGAATTAGACAGCATATGACTCACCGATTAAACGATTTTTAGAAGTTTCCCTTATTAGTTTCCCTCGAAAAGTTAATGTTATCGAGTCGATTTGCTGAAAGTTTTTTTTCTCATAAAATGAATACTGTAATCTTACAGTAGGATGCGAGAGTTTGATGGGAGATCCTATCGATCGGACAGGTCCGAAAGGTCCGATGAGATGTCCCTTCACTCCTTGAGAAGACAGGTTTGGACTTTTTATTTTCTTTGTAAAAACTATATATTTTCTGAGGAAAGTCGAAGCGGTCTCTAGAGGGGCAACCTTAGGGTTTTTAGGTCCCCCTCAAGAGGGCATCCTTATCTCCCCTCATAGGGACACTGAAGCTTGCATGAGTTGCCACTCTAGGGGGCATTATAGTGGTCTCTACATCAAATCAGAAAAAAAATCAAAATATTACTATAGGGACCTCTTAAGCTTCAGGGGCTTAAGGGTCAGACCCTAAAAACTCTAGAGGGGTCACTTTTTGGCCCAATATTTGAGGTTTCCCCTAACCCCTCCAGTGATCACTCGGGCGCTCCTATGTTTTGCTTGGGTCAGAAAGTTCAGAATCGCTCCAGATTAATCTAGTTTTAATCATCAAAAACTAGAGAGCACTGGTAAACAAGAGAGCTTTTAGAGAAAAAAAAACGGCCGCTCTCTCAATTTTGAACGCTCTCTAACTTTTGAAGATTCGAGGCTCAAAATATATACAGTTCAAAAAAAGTGATTTCAAATTTTCTGAGAAGGTTTGTTCTGTCAGATTTTGAATTACATTTTTTCTCTGTTTCTGTTTTTTTTTTTTTGGAAAATTGACGTTCTGTCTTGGAGTTCTCATCTTTTTTTAGTTGAAAAGAAAAATATATAAATTCATTTTTTTCAAACTTCAGAACTACCGATCTAGCGAGAAGATGCCTGTTAGCGTTGGTATTTGCATCGTTTTCGCCTTTATTTCGGGTTTGTTTCGATTTTTTGTTCCTTGGGGCTTTTTTGTGTTCAATATTATGGCGAAGAAATATTAAAGTTCAAAATGAAGTTTCAAAATTTAACTTGAAAATTCAAAATCGTACCAATTTTTGGATTTCTTTGCATATTTAAAAAAAAAAGGCTTCAAGTCAGTATTTGATTTTTTCTGTCAAACAGGATTTATTTATTCAAACTCATGATTTCTCTTTAATATTGTCAATATTTCTTCCCTTCTCTATATTACTTTTAGAACATATAATCCATTTAACCTGTTTTCATTTATTGATAATCATATTTTTGTTGAAGTTTCTTCTTTGGCTTTTATGAAAATCTTTGGATTCAGAAACGCTTGTAGATTATGAATTTTCGTAGAAGAAACGTTTGAGAAACTGTGAAATGAGAAAAGAAGAAGAGCCACTTGAAATCGGAGGATCTTTTGAAGACGTCTCATTCTTTCAAGTGCGAAAAAGTGACCATCTTGTTTCATTTTCTAAATTTCTGGAAATCTACAAGATCAGAAAAAATCTTTGGTCACCTGGGAGATGTTATTTTAGATGTAACTTTTCCACAAACATAATTTTTTTTCAATGAAAAAAATCGAGTATATAACAAAAAGCTACCCTTTGGGTCAGAAGTCAAGATTTAAGACTGAAATTAATATTCGCTAACATTTGAAAGAGGAAACTGGACTTTGGAAGTTTGAAAAAGTAGAAAGAGCTTACTAAATAGTGGCTGGATCCGAAAAACCTGAGAAAAATGATTTTCGAAAAAACCCTAGTACATATTTCACGTCCGGTTTTTAGTGCGATATTCAAGTTTTTACGAGGAAAAGATGATTTTTAAGGGAATGGAAAAAGAAGAGGAATTTTTTTCTGGTGATGCTACATTATTTCTACATATATTCGCCTTTAAAAAAAGTTAATTTAAAAATTTTTTTATTTTCGCCCAGGGAAGAACTGTGCACTATAGAATAATGAGCTCGATTTGCGACATGGATTTTTGGACTTTTTCATAGGTATTTTGCACTTTTTAAAGTCCCTTCTTTTTTTTTACGGCCTCGAGAGTATTTTTAAAGACTAGATTTGGAATCAGCATGAAAAAATGCATCTAATGAACCTCTTCACATTCAGCCGTTCCATAAAGAAACTTAAAAAAAGAAAAAAAGCAAAAAATTTTATCTAATTGCAACGGAGAAAAAATCCCCATAATTCATAATAATCAAGTTCGAAATCCAGTAACACCTGTGAAAAATTTTCCAAAAAGGATTTTATAGGTGGCGCGACGCTATTTTCCTGGTGGGAAGGCTGGAGATGGTTCGACGGCGCCTACTACTGCTTCATCACTCTGAGCACCATCGGCTTCGGAGACCTCGTCCCAGGACAGTCGCTCGACGAGGGAAGCCAGGAGAAATTGGTCGTCTGCGCCTTGTACCTCCTCTTCGGCATGGCTCTCATCGGTCGGTATTTCGCTTTGAGATTTAATAAATAACCTTTTTATGACGTAATTTTTGTTATAGTTGTCATGTTTCAGCCTGGAAGATGTTGTAAAGCTTTAGATTCAAAATTTCGAAAAAATGAGCATTTCAGATCCAAATCTCATTTTGAAAAGTAACTTTTACACATTTCATATAGTTTTACAACGAGGAAAAACTTGAAATTAGATTAGAAATCTCTCATTGTTCACCTTGAAAAACTAGATTTTCTACAAGGTTTCAGATTCTTTACGCTTTGAAAGCTTCAAGTTGAGAATATCTAATTTTGAAAAAAAATCAAAAAAAACTATCAAGTTTAGACTTCTAAATGAACAAAAAAACCTTCTTTTTCGGGAAACCTAAAGGCCATTTAAGGAAGTTTTTTTGTTGTTTTTGGAATAGAATTTTTTTGATCGATTTCAATGGTCCCTAGTTAAGGAAAAATCAAATTTTAGGATTCTAAAAAAATATTTTTTTGGGTCGTTGTTCTTTATGAGAATCGTGAACAAGATCAAAGGAATAAAAAATCTTCTAAAATAATATTTTTAGACGATGAATTTGTAATACTGGGATTATAAAGAGTCTGAAAAGAATTAATAAAAATGAAAAAAATTTGACTCATTTTTTTACTTTTTCAGTCTTTCCCGATAACTGTCCATTTTTTCTGTTTCTCTGAAAGTTCTTAATTAACTTTGGCGACGTTTGGCATTATTCCCAAAAGGTTAAAGCCCGCATTCCTATAATAGATTTATAGGCTAAAATCTCTTTGAAGCCATTCAGAAAAAAATTCTAGTTTCCCGAAAACTTTTAGTCCATTTAGAACAGCAAAAATGACCTTTTGGAATGGGAAACCAGAAAAAACCCGTAAAGATAATCGTCACGGGAACTAAAATCCGTTTTCCACGATTTGGAACTGTTTTTTTTTCTCTGCGCCCTCCTCGTCTCTCAGCGCTTCTTTGTGCTAATTTTTTGTTTCTCTGACCTTGCGGGCGAGAGAGCAGAGAGACGCAGACGCGTGAAAATTGTCAAGTTGAGGAAAATGGACTATATTACTATTTTTCATTGGTTTGACCAAATTTTTCTAGAAAATAAATTTCTAACTTTTTCACTAGAGTACTCATATTATTACAAAAAAGTGAATTGAATCGGAATTTCAAATAAATAAATCTTTTATTTTCAGCCATGTGTTTCAAGCTGATGCAAGACGATGTCGTTCAGAAAGCACGATGGCTTGGTCAGAAAAATTGGAATCCTTGGTAAGTTTTCCATTTTTTTCAAATTGTGACTTTTCGTGTAACGCAGCATTGCTTTATGAGAAAAATTTAGTTTTTATTTTGTGGTCATAAGGATTTTTGTGTATATTGGGGCCGATTATTTTTCCGAACCATGATTTTTCCGAACCAAAATCCGAACCAATGCTTAGGCGAACCAATGATTAGACGAACCACCTCATGCTTACCAGAACCAAAAGTTTTTATGATTCGCCGAACCAAATGTCTGTATTTTATGTAGATGTTCATGGTAATCGGTTTTCGTTTCTCGCATCCTAAGAGACCGAGAATATGAAGTCTAGCGCTCCATCCTTTTCCGAATCGTTATATAACTTTCCGACCTAACCTTTTTATGCTTTTCGAGCCGTACTTCGATTCATTTTTCAGAAAGCACCTTTCTTCTCTCATTTTTGATCGGTTCCATGTAATTTTTTTCGCCCATAACCGGCTTTCAGCTTTACCCTTGACTATTTAGATACCTCTGTTCAGATCAGATTCTTTCAAAAACTTGTTTGATTCCAACCCAAGTTTGAAATTGGAAGTATCTGGTCTATGACTTCTTTTAGGGTCGTCTGAGAGTAGAAATGAAGTCGCCACAGATACTGC
>CAJGYM010000206.1:0-72884 GCA_904845305.1 Caenorhabditis auriculariae | reverse complement strand
AAGAAACATGAGGTATGTTTCGCTTTGCGTACAGGACGAGGTTACTGTAAACCGTTCTGTGAAAACCGATCCAAAACAGTTTGATAGACATGGAAAAGCTCTACTACATACTGATTCCGTCTCAACCCCAAACCTGTACGGTATTCGATTCCCCATTTTTTGTCAAAACTTTTTTGAAGAGTCGTGTAATGATTTTCGTACCCTCTACAGTTATTTTCTAGTGATTCTGTTCGTAATCACAAAAAAGTTAGTTCGATAGCTCCTTTTCCTATTATGTTACCAGAACCCAAAAATCAACAAATTTTTTTGGAAAAGACTGTAGAAGGCTTGATAATAATTAGACAACTCCTCGAAAAAACTATGACAAAAAATTGATAGTGTACATCTTACTATATATGCCTCTGAAAATATCGCAATCTTCAACTTTTTACTCTAGACATTCAGGACGATCTGATAGCCGCCGAAGAAAACCCTGACGCCTTCAAGGCTGCCTTGATGTCTCTGAAAGCTGGAATCGAAGCTTTTATCCTGACGGCTTCTGTTGATGATCAGGTGGCGTGGAGGGTCTACGAAAGGAATGCCATGGACCTTTCCGACGATCGGGCAGCCAATTTTCTGAAAAAATAATTTTTTCAATGATTACTCTTTGTTCTATTTGTAGTTAATGTTTTATCCCCAGAGTCAATAATCATCATCATCATCATTTATTCAATACGAATAATAATACAGTTCAAGATTTTTAATGATGCAGATATACTTAAAAATATTTTGAGAAGACCTTAATCCTTACTGAACAAGAAGAATTCAAGACCGTGCCTGACATTTTCGGAAAACCCCCTGTGAAATCTTCATGTTTTTTTTTCTGTAAACTGGTTGAGGCGAAAGCTGAAAATAAAATTTTTCGAAACAACAGATGGTAAGTTTGAAATTGCCCCTAAAAAGTGATCTCAAAGATCCGAGCGAAAAAACAGCCTTTCAAAAATGAAACAAGAGGCCATTCGAACCGATTTTTGAGCAAACAAAGCTGCGGCTGTTTTAACAATGTAAACTGTTTAGCTTGGTAGTTATATATAAATCGGAAGATCATCTCGACCGGCGGGAAAAGCCTTCTTGTCATGTTTAACACTTCACGTTTAGTTGTTCTTCTTTCCGTCGCATCCTTGGCTTTTGCTCAAGATGCTTTCGATCGTGGGTTTTCATTATTTGATAGCTTCTGTATCGTTTCACCATAAACTTGGGCTCAAATTGAAGATAATGATGGAAACCTAAGTGTAGATTTTCTGGTTGATGTACGTGTAAGCGTACAAAAAAAGCTTCCCCAAAAATTTCGACCGAAATATGGTTTTCCGCTACTGCGCCGCCAGTTCTCCTTGTAGCCGTTCCAGCACAAACGATCAAAAAATCGACATTGATATAGCCTGTCCATGTTGCGATCTGGCCTAAGTAAATAGTTTACCAAGAAGAATTCAAAAAACGCTTCAAGTTCTACAGTACAACCAGGCCACGTCTAGCGCAAACTCTCAGGCTGTTACAATACGAAAAAAAAGAATTTTCGTTGGTACATAAACTGGGATACTGTCAGAGACAAAAATTGCCTTTTTATGGGGCGCATTTCTTTTCTAATTACACTTCCTGTTTTATTCTTCTTGGCTTTTGGCCAAGATGGTTTCGATGGTAGGTCCATTTAGTCATCTTATGAAAAGTTGCCGTAGAAGTTCATTATTCCCATTAAGTTAGCATCAAAAGCTGCCCCTTCCTAAGTTCCTTCTGAAATTTCTTATGACCCGATGAAGGATGGTAGGTCCATTTAGTCATCTTATGAAAAGTGAAGGATAACAAGATAACAGAAGAGCAGTAGTGAAAAGACGGAGAAGAATACGAACTTCATAGAAAAACAATCTTCCAGAAACTTCCCGCCAGTTGCTAATGGACTCGGGTTTTTCTGAAAACGCTGTCGTCTCCATCATCATGATTGCAGCTCAGCATGAAGTTCAAGTTCTCAAGAAGCATTTGTTTTTATATTCAGCATTTTAGAACGCACTGAAAGCCCTGCAAACCAACCCAGCCAATGACGTTAAAGGCATAAACTCGCTCAAAGACGACGTCAATAAATTCCTACTGACGGCTTCGGAATATGATCAAGAAGCTTGGAAGGTTTTCGAAGCCAAGATGATAAGAAAATACGTCGATGGCTACAAAAAAGCCATGAGGGGAGCTGGTGTTTCCAGATCGGCGATTGAAGATATCATCAAAATCGGAGAGCAACATGAGGTCTTCAGAAGTTTTTCTGATTTTAGTTGATTTTTAAAAATGCAGGTCGAGCTGAAAGCCGCTTCAAATGACCCAGAAGCCTTGGAAGCTAGTTTAGAAGCTCTGAAGGCTGACATCGAGGCCTACATCGCCACGGCTTCTTCAGCTGATCAGGCTGCTTGGAAAGGCTACCAACAAAACATTCAGGCCAAAAAGGCGCTTAACTAAGACGAATGAACTTTGATTGTTTTTTTCTGTATTTGTCTCAAAGCGGGATCGACTATTTTTTGAAAAATACTTAACCGTACTCACAGGGATCTTTATCATTTCCGAGAAGGGCTCAAAGTTGTTTATTTTGAACTAGACATTAAGATAGTACTATAGTGAGTGAAGGCGGTCATGTTTTAGAAGCACCTAAAAAGAGAAGGCTACCCTAAATGGAAATTTTCGCTCCACAAAAATTCTAAGATAGAAAAAAACGAAGGTCTTGAGGCGAAGACGCTCAATTTTGATCTGATCTGGTATACGGTATTTTTGGCGAGAAGAAAAACGTCAAAAGCTGGCGCGGAATAAGCTACATCACGTTTTGATAAACAGTTCGGTATATGATACCCCCGCCAAAAAATCGATTCCAAGCTCAATATTGTCTGTCACCCAATTTTCGCACTTTTTAGAGGCCTTTTATTGATTCATAACCGTTTTAACTTTTCTTCTTTAAAGGATGAATCATAAACTCCTTTGCGTTCGATTAAAAACAAAAATCGTGGGAAAAGCCCCACGGTCAGGAAAAATCGTACAAGCTCGTATAAAAGCTGGCATAGTATAACGATCAGAGGGAAAAGTTCGATATGTATACTTTGATCGCCCTACTTGCTTTTTCTACCGCGGCTTCGGCTTTGGATTCTTCTCATCGTGAGTTTCTCAAAAATCCGTTCGATTGACAGTATCCGACTGTTTGCGTCTCTCTGTTCCCTTATTGCCGAAAGATCGAAATAGCGCGTCAACATGAGATAGTCGCCGAGAAACGAGAAGAATTATTTTAAGTCGCCAAAAACGGACTGGATAGCTCATTTTGAAAATCGTGTTGACAACGAGTCATCTTGAAAAGATCGAAAATAGTCTACGATCCTTCAAGAACTCCAAAAAACCTTTTCCTTTCTTTGTACTGCCCGACGTTCTCAAACGGGGTGGGAAGACGTCAAAAAATAGTTTTGCGCGACGTTTGAAATCTCAAGTACGCAGCCAAAGGCGATCGAACAAACGAGTTATTAGCGTTTAATACTCAGTGTAATTATGACGTCAACTTTTCCTGAGCGTGCACTATCCTATTTTTGGAAATTCAGAAACCTTGACGCCTTGTTCACCTTCTTTCACCCCATTAGGAATGCCGTGTGCCGCTTGAGCGGCGTCGGCGCCCCAAGCCGATCAGCTGATGTCCTATCCTGATATCAGTGGACTGGCTTTAGTGAAACATCCGCCCTTGAGTGTAACGCCTGGGGGTTTTGAAGTCATGGTTGCTACCAACATTTCTCAAACCCCTTGGCCGGGATCGAACTTGTAACCCTGTGGACCGTAATAAGGCACTCACCATGTTGCGCTACGTCAATAAACTATGAAATTTATGGAATGCGTCAGATTTCAGAATCCATTATCAATGCGATGAAGGACGCGGGCCTTTCTCCATCCGCGATTCAGGCGATCAGCAAGATTGGAACTGAGCATGAGGTTAATATAATAACTGTACCATGTTATCGATTAAATATTTTTCATTAAGAATGATGATTCATTTATTAAACTTTGAAATGAAAGGAATGATAAAAATCTGAACTCCTTACTTTCAAAAAAATGTCTTGAATTTTGACCTATTGCTTAGGAAGCCCTGCAAGCCCTTCAAGGCCAATTAGCCAACCCGGCCGACGCCGTCAAATCCCTCAACTCCGCCATTCAAAAGTTCTTGTCCACCGCTTCTAAATCCGACCAGAAGGCGTACAAAGTCTTCGAAGAGAAGATGGCAAGCAACTACGGCGACTTTTTCGCCAAGGACATGAAAAAAGCCGGCATTTCTCAGGCAACGATCGATGGAGTTCTGAAGATTGAGAAAAAGCATGAGGTAGGTCTTCAGGATCTTAAAAATTAGTTTCAAGGATCTAGGCAGCTCTGAAAGCCACGCGAGGAGATTTGGTGGGCTTGAAAGCTGCGTTCGACGCTTTGAAGTCGGAAGTCAAGCATTACATTTCCGGAACTTCCGCTGCTGATCAGGCCGCCTGGGAGAACTACGAGAAGAACATGAAGTCTTCTTTTGGGACCAAAGCTACCTAGATTTGAAATTCGTGATAAACTTTTCCGTGGAGCACTTGTCTAACTTAGAAAAACATTTTTTTGGCCAAGGGACAAAGACAGGAACTTCGACATTTCAAATCGAAATAAGGTCATTATTGTGAGGGTGTTGATATTTTCACACCTGCTTTTTCAGGTCAAAAAGACGATGTTATCTGGCGAATGGAGTATTTTTGAAATCAGCAAGAAAATACTATTTTTTCGGACCTTATCATCCGCCGCCTTGAAAAATTATCCAGTTTGCATTTTTTTTTGTCTTCTTACGTTATTGTAAGGCACGGCGTTTTTTTGACGACGCCTCTATTTTTTTTTTCGTAAAGTCTAGTGTGTCATGTGCATGCACTGCGGTGCTCGCCAATGCCGTGTTCAAAGTAATTTTCGCGAAATCATTTTCGAATTTTCACTCTCTGTTTTGAATTCGCGCTACCACTTTGAACACGGCGGCTTTAAAAAAAAATAATTAAACAGAAAATTTCTTCAAATGATAAATCGATTCGTTTCAGGATCCATTGAGCATGCGCCTTTAATATTTCGTTTTTTACTCTTGTTTTCCGTGACGTCACATGGAAATGGCGCAGTTTTTGACCATGCCCCCTTCTTTTTTAGTTTCGCATTTTTCTTCGACTAACGAAAACGCCGTGAAGGGTAGTGATATTTTGGAATTGAATTTTTCATTTCAGTTTGCGTTTTTGAAAAAAACTTCACTTTACGTTTTTCGGTGTGAAAAATAAAAAATTGTTTTGAAACGGAGCAATGATTAGTTTATTTATTAATATGGAACTATTCAGAGTTAGTTAGCCTGTTTGATTCCAAAGGCAGTCTTGAGCTTTTGTTCGTATTGTTTCCACGCGGCCTGGTCTTCCGCGGAAGTCGTGACGATGTATTTCTGGATATCAGCATTCAAAGCTTCGAAGGCGGCTTTTGTCGCTTCAGCATTTCCTTGGGCGGAGTTCAGGGCACCCTAAATAGATTCTAGATCAAAAATTTTCTAGAAGAAATACCGCATGCTGTTGACCAATCTTGGTGAGTTCGGCGATCGTGGGCTCGGAAATACCGGCGTCTCTCATGGCCTTGTTGAAGACCTCGCCGGTGTTGCTCGCCATCTTGGCTTCAAAGGCCTTCCAGGCAGTCCGATCGGATTCCGTAGCAGATGACATGAAGTCGTTGATGTCGTCGTTGAGCGATTTGATGGCTTCGATCGAATTTTCCGGGTGCGCTTGAAGGTCTTTCATGGCGTCCTGAAAAAAAAATAGTTGAGCTTTTTCGTTTTTCGTACCTCATGTTGAGCTCCGATTTTGCTGAGACCTTGAATCGCGGCGTCAGAAAGGGCGGCGTCTTTCATCGCTTGGACAACGGCTTCTGAAATAATTATTTTTTATGGTTTTTCAGATATACCTAATTTACTTTTGACAAGATTATTGGATGAAAAACTGCTTATTCTCGGGCTCTAAATAAAGTTTTTGATTCAAATACGTTTGAGCTCTTATACCCACAAGGGTTCTTATACTCGGATTTTTAAAAATTTACTTGGGTACTTCAGAGCGGTCCCTCTTGCGCTTAGGGGAAAACAGCACTAAAAAGGTACAAAAAAAAACCTTTACAAAAGTAAAATTTAGGTGGTCTCTAAGCCCCTAAAGGTACCAGTTTTGCATGCTTTCATGGCTCCGGAAGTAAGGTTGTCCCTAGAGGGGACCCAAGAGCCCCATGAGATTGCCCCTATCGTTACCACTTTGGAGTATCTGAGCATATCAACAAGCCAAATTTCATTAAAATTCTAACATTATGTGTTTTCAAAACTCTTCCGAATGAGGTAGGCAAGTTGAATTTTTTTAGCGGATCAGTACTGAAACTCACGTTGCTCATCATCCAAAGCGGAAGCAAAAGAAACGAAGACAAGAAAGGCGACGAAAGTAGAAGCCTTGAACATTTTCAGACTTTTTCGGTTTATCTGGATATTCCGTATGCTTTTATATACCCACCCGCCCTTTTTATAATCGTTTTACCGTTTACATATTTACACAGCCTAGGATAATTGGTCTGGCCCAAACATTTGTGAGTCAGATTTTGTGACTGCATGGGGATTATGGATCAAAACATGCTCACATTTCGATTTTCTCCAAAAGTATCCTGTTGGTCTACACAGAGGGATACAAATCACGTTTTTTCAGAGAGCTATATTCGATTTTCAGAGTTATTGTCACTTTTTCTTCCCTATTTGTCATTCCTGAACATTGAGCCCTTGAGGTGTTGACGCTTCTTGAGTAAAATCTCCGGAATTTTCGATTTTTCCATCTTTTGATCTTCGTACACGTCTTCTTTGTTTTCAAATAAATATGAAAAACGTGATTTTTAGCATTTTTACAATTTATAGCTAGCATGCTTGAAAAATCAACCAAATCAATAACATGCGAAAAAAGGATACTTTATTTATTTTAAGAATACCAAAAGATTTTTTTGAAATAATTTTAAAAGAAAAATTAGAAAGCTCAAAAAAATGTAATTTTAAATGATTTTCCTGTTTTTTTGATTTTTTAATGCTCGATTTCCACACCTTTTTTTATGTCAAAAAAACGTTTTCCATGTTATCCAAACAGATTCCATTTTTTTATTCCTGAAAGCCAATAAATCCCAAAAAAAGTACTAAAATTGAAACAGCAAAATGAAGAAAAAAACTTTAATTTTTTTATTTTTTTCGATGGTTAAAAAAATTTTTGGATCTACTTTTTTTGGCTGGTGCAGATTCTTGAATAGTATCTTTTTCACCTTTTTATCATTATTTAAAAATACCTTCCAATAAAAATCTTCCTTTCCTGACCTCAAAAACTCGTTAAAAAAACTTCAAGAAAAAAAAAATTCAACAAATAATAATAATCGCGGCAAATCTCTCTGTATCTAGTTTGCTCATGCGATTTTTCTTTCTTTCCTTTTTTCATGATTTTCGCTAGAAACTATGATTCAGATCTGGTTTTGTCATTTCTTTGGTCGAAAAAGAACATAGTTTGAGTTCAACCTTTATTGTTTTATTTTTTCGACCCCTTCTTGAAAAATTTTTTCCTTATCAAAGTTGGCCCAAAAACAATATAAATCGAAAAATTCATTGCAATCCATTTATAAAAAAACAATCGATAATAAATTTGTTTATTGAGGGCCGTGGTGCTCGTGGGCGTGCTCGGCGATGTGGGCCTTGACCTTTTCTTGGAAAGTTTTGAAAGCGGCCTGAAATGTCGATTTTTTTATTAAATATTCGTTTTTTTCTTATTTTTTTTACAGTTTTACACGTCCTTTTCCTATTGGGAAAACTTTCAAAAAGTGAAAAATTGAGCCAAAAATGCCAAATTAGGCCATTTAACGTTGCAAAAATGAAACTTGCTCAAAAATAATTATTTTCAAAGTCTACCCGATGTCTTATAATTAAAAACTGCGTCAAAAAACTGTTGGTCGCATTTGGAATGGCTCGATATGTGGTGTTCGCTTTGCGGTTGGAAAATGGGGCTTTAAGATACCCCAGCGCGCAAGTCGTTTCGAGTCGGTCGCCGGGACACAGCGAGCCATTCCAAAGGCGACATTCATGACGAATCCCACACCTGGTCTTCAGCGGAGACGGTGGCGATGTAGGCGTCGACGTCGGCCTTCAAAGCCTCGATGGCGACTTTTCCGGCTTCTGGGTTGCCCTTGGCGGCCTTCAGGGCTTCCTGCAATTCTCAAACTCATTCAAATGGTAAAAGGTAGCAAAATGAACCTCGTGCTTCTCGCTGATCTTCTCAAGACCTTCGATGGTCGACTCGGAGACGCCGGACTCCTTCAGGCCCTTCTCGGCCATTTCTGAAGCTTTTTTTTTGGATACTGTAGAGGAACGTCTATGAAGATAGCTACTAAGTTGGGGGTTATATAAAAAAATCATGAAGAAAGTCAGTTTTTTGAAAATATCAAACTGAAGCAGGGAACTTCCTTATATTCGATAAAGCTCCGTCTCCAGATTTCTCAAGTTTCTTTCCTTTAAAACCTAAATTTCACGCTTCCTTACGAAAAAAGGGGTTTAATACCTTATTGGACTTGAAATTCGAAGCTTATGGAGGCATTTGGAATGGATTAAAGCGTCGCGGTTCGAGTTCACGCCACTAACCAAAGCTTACTATAATTATTACTGATGCTCCAGAGCGCAAACAGTTTCGGGTCGGTTGCAAATTGAAAGAACCGCTACGTTTCATCCTCGCATATTAAGATTTTTGAGAATATCCTTTTTAGAAGCATGTATTTAAGTGGTACTACAGAAACTAGAAGTTTCATAAAAAGAGAAAAAAAAAATGAGAAAACTATTCAAAGAGTTCTTCTCTAGAGAGACATTGTTCGGATAACTCATTCAAGCTTACTGAATAATTTCCAAGCTGAAAACCTTTAAAGTTCGGCTGATCGGCCAAGACGGCGACGCAGACAGCGACCAGAAGGACGAGGATCGAAGAAGAGGCCATTTCTCGAAAAGTTTCAGTGAAAAACTAAAAAGTTTCCAAATCGAAACTGAATGGGTAAAAGGCTCCTTTTATAGTCGATCCACATAGATCGTCATCACTAAACGGTGGAACCGGCCCAATTATTTTTCTGTCTCTGTCGGGAAAATCCGCCTGTCTGGTCCGATTTTTGAAATATCTCTCATTGATGTCACGGTGAACTTCCTTCTTTTTGTCATCTTTGTGTGAATGAAAGGAGAAACGGAATCAAAAAGAGCATTTGGAAAGTTAGGTCACTCTAAATGAACTGAAAGCTGTGGTTTTTTTGAGCGGTTGTGGTATTTGGAATTCACGACCGCTTTGATTTGGAAAATTAGGCCTTGATAAAAGCGTTCATTTTCGCTCAGTTATGAGAAAAAATGTATTTGAAAACTACGGCCGTTTGGGTTTGGAAAACTAGGCCACCCGATAACTTTGTAGCAGATTTTAAGGAATCGGACGAATTCAGAAACCGCGGCCGCTGGGATTTGGAAAGTTAGGACGCGTGGCTACTTTGAAATAGGCTGTGAGGAAATACGCGTGTTTGAAAACCGTGGCCGCTTAGAATCAGAAAGTAAGGCCGCGTGTTCATTTTGATGCAGATTGTGAGAAAAAAATTTATTTGGAAACTACGGCCGCTTGTGTTTGGGAAATTAGACTACGCAATCACTTTGAAGCAGATTTTGAGGAATTAGACAGGTTCAGAAACCACGGCCATTTTGTTTTGGAAAGCTAGGCCACGTGCCCCTTTATTGCACATTTTTGTAAGGAAAGACGCATGTATGGGAATCACGACAGCTTGAATTTGGAAAGTTAGGCCACGCGGTCACTTTAATGAAGACTGTAAGGAAAAAGAGTTATTTGGAAAACACGGCCGCTCAGATTTGGAAGGTTAGTCCATGCGGTCAATTTGATAAAAACTGTAGGAAAAAGAGGTATTTGGAAACCACCGGCCACTCAGATTTGGAGATTCAGGCCGTGGTGATCTCCGGTAGAAAAATAGCAAGAGTCAAAAAACCAGATTTTTTAAACTTCGGCAGATTTTTTAAACTCCGAGTCTCTCTGCGCAAAAACCGGCGGTGGAAAAAATGAAAATTTGACATCGTACTACAAAAAATGCGTAAAAATTCATTTATCAGGCTGATTTCTCTATCAATCACGATCCTTGGCGTGAAGCACGTCTTTAATCGATACTTTCAGGATTTTATCGATTTTTTCTTGATGACGATGTATAAGACGTTCCAGGGAATCTTCCAGGAAACGGACGCGCATTTTTACCACCGACATCAGTTTTTCTTCCTTTGCCACGATTTTTTCGACTTGCTG
The DNA here is from genome assembly GCA_904845305.1 of Caenorhabditis auriculariae. Taxonomy (NCBI): domain Eukaryota; kingdom Metazoa; phylum Nematoda; class Chromadorea; order Rhabditida; family Rhabditidae; genus Caenorhabditis; species Caenorhabditis auriculariae. The sequence continues at coordinate 62,487 of CAJGYM010000206.1, read as the reverse complement.
AATGTGAATATGATAATTATGATCAAAAGGAATGGAAAATAGTAGGTTTTATCCGACTGGAAATTTTTTGACTGTCTGCGTCTCTCTGTTCCCTCACCGGCGAGATCAGAGAAAAAGAAAACAGCATGAAAACATGAGAGAGTCGCCATGAGAAATGGAGGGCGCAGAGAAATTTCAATTCGCGAAGAATGGACTTTTTTTGAATTTTCTCAAATTTTACCTCAATGGTCAGGCCTGGATGGGGCAGGTCTTCTTTTTTTCATTTTCACAGTTGATCTAAAAAAAGTTAAAAATAAAAAAATTTATATGGGAGAAAGTGTAATTTTTTTCTGAGGAATTACTTGAAGTGCAGATATAATTTTTTTCCAAATTTTCAAAAAAATGCAGATAATTTTTGAAAAATTTTGAACTTTACTTATGACGCAGAAAAAGTCTCAAAAAGCGTGTAAAAAAATTTTTTTTTACATTTTTTTCATTATTTGTATGTAAAAAAATAAATTTAAAAAAACTTATTAAGAGCAATTTTTTTCGGAAACAGTAGCTTTACTGGGATTCTTAATGAGAAATTTCAAAAAAACTTTTTCCCAAGTTTTTTTCCAGAATCTATCTGAAAACTTCAAGCTTGAAAAAAAGGTAATTTTATGACGATTTCGATCATTTTCCTGTTATTTTTGATTCAAATTATTCAAAAAAAAACTCTATTCAATTGAAAGAAGCTTATTTTTCAGCTAAAAAAGAAAAAAACCTGTGAAAAAAGAAGGAGAAAGAGACAAATAACAGCGAAACCGTGAGTCATTTTGAAACATTTGCGAGATTTTTTCGCATAAACAGTCGAAAAGCTTTCGGAACAATCAGGAAAGCACTCAGAAACCTTAAGAAAGTCTATATATTCACGACTTTTTCGACGAAAATTCATTTTTTTTTTTTGGCCTTTCTACGGATTTTTTGCTTTTTTTCAGCGTTTAGAAATGTCTTTTTTTGCCTTATTTTTGAATATGTATATTGTTTATCAATGAAAAAAACAAAAAAATTGGAATTAAAACATTAATTATAATTTTTCTTAACACTATTTGGAACCCTGTGATCGCACGGGGAAAGGTTCATGACCGATTGCGCGCAAACCGTTTCAGGTCGGGCGCAACTCAAAAAAACCTTTTTGCGTCTAGCCATTCCAAGTGCGGTCATTTTTTTCGATTGAAACATTATAATCATTTTTCAGATGGACGAACTTGAGGAGTACGCGAAAAAATTCTTGGAGAGAAGGGACAGCTTAAGACCGAGCGTGGCGAGTTTTCAAAAAGTATTTTATAAATTAAATAAACTTTTTATCAATTTTAAAAATGGCAGAGCTTCAGAAAATAGAGCAATCCTTCAAAAAAGAACCAATTCATCGAAAAATTCACTATTTCAAGCTTTTTAGCGAAAAAAATGACTTAAAAACGCTCATCTTTTTTATATTTTCAGAGTACTGGGAAAATTTCAAGTGGTCACTTCAGGATTTTGACATTCTATGGGCTACTTTAGTAATTGAATCAGTGGGCCCTTAAGTGATTAAAGTTTATTGGCCTCTCTATAAGTTTGGCTGATACTACTGGACCATTAAAAACTACTATAGTGGCCACTGAGACGCAAAATAGTGGCTTTTAGAAAGGTGGTTTTAGTGGTCACTTTAGTGTCATCTCCAAGAAATTCTCAAGGAACCTCTTAAGTGGCCACTAGAGATTTTCCCAGCATTCTAAAGAACAGACATGGCTTTTCCGCATTCTACAAAAAAGATACTGTTGTTTTTATATAAATTTTGATTCATTTTTTGTCAATTTTAAAATTTTTTGTACGTTCAACATTTCAATTTTCCAGAAAAATCTTGATAACTCAGCCTTTTTCAGCTCGTCGTCAACGACGAGGTGATGTTGATGAGAATCTGCTTGATCCTCGCCTTGTGTGCTTACGCTTTGAATCTTCACAGACCCAGACGTCACCACCGCTGGTGAATCAACTAAGCAGTGACGTCATTTTTATCATCCTTATTGAACTTTGATAATAATAAACGTGTTTTTGCTATTTTTTGCGTGGGGGATTGAACCAGTGAACTTATACCTATAACAAAAAGTTCTGAGTAAACCCAAATTTCACTTTTATTGATTGCTGATGACGTCATCAACTCAGTAGTGACGTCATTTTTATCATCCTTATTAAACTTTGATAATAATAAACGTGTTTTTGCTATTTTTTGCGTGGGGGATTGAACCAGTGAACTTATACCTATAACAAAAAGTTCTGAGTAAACCCAAATTTCACTTTTTATTGATTGCTGATGACGTCATCAACTCAGTAGTGACGTCATTTTTTTATCATCCTTATTGAACTTTGATAATAATAAACGTGTTTTTGCTATTTTTTGCGTGGGGGATTGAAACAGTGAACTTATACCTATTACAAAAAGTTCTGAGAAAGGTCCAATTTTACTGTTATCCAACGCTGATGACGTCATCAACTCAATAATGACGTCACCTTTTTTCATCCGTCTTGAATTTTGAGAATAATAAACGTTTTTTGCAATTTTTTCCGTTTTGGATTGAACCAGTGAACTTATACCTATTACAAAAACGTCTAAGCAAGGTCAAATTTTACTTCTATCCAACGCTGATGACGTCATCAACTCAATAATGACGTCACCTTTTTTCATCCGTCTTGAATTTTGAGAATAATAAACGTTTTTTGCAATTTTTTCCGTTTTGGATTGAACCAGTGAACTTATACCTATTACAAAAACGTCTAAGCAAGGTCAAATTTTACTTCTATCCAACGCTGATGACGTCATCAACTCGATAATGACGTCATTTTTGACCAACCGTGTTGAATTATGAGAATAATAAACGTTTTTTGCAATTTTTTTGAATTAAGATTAAATCAGTGACCTTATACTTATTTCAAAAACGTCAAAACAAGGTCAAATTTTACTGTTATCCAACGCTGATGACGTCATAAATTTAAAAATGACGTCATTTCTGATCGTCCGTCTTGAATTTTGAGAATAATAAACGCTTTTTGCAATTTTTTTGAGTTAAGATCGAATCAGTGACCTTATACTCATTTCAAAAACGTCAAAACAAGGTCAAATTTTACTGTTATCCAACGCTGATGACGTCATCAACTCGATAATTACGTCATTTTAAAGTTTTTTTGGAAAACAAAAGCGGGGGACAAATTTTAACAACTGAAGTGCCTTTTGTTCGTTGTCCCTATAGGAACCTCTCCAAAGCTCCTAAGTAGAATAAAAGCGATTTTTCAACCTTTGAAGCGTTCGAAAACATTTTCAAGCGGAGAAGCCATATTAATTAAATCGGGAACAAAGAATAAAGCTCAAGATAAGACATTTCTCGTTGCCATGGCGTTATTAGCCAATAAGACTCCCACTAATGAACTTCTCTCCTTAGTTCATAAATAGCTTTGTCTTTTTCGATTTTTCTAAAGAAGTTCTTATTTTGGCTTTTCATAGAGGATGGAGTTCAACGAAGCTTGGCTTAACCTCGAAAATAGCCCCAACTACACTTGCACCCAAAATCTTCAACTTTGCTACGATTGTACGGCGGTGAGCGGTTTTTGTGAATTTTTGTGTCCTCTATGAAATTTGCTACCTATGGAACTTTTTCTCCTTTATTTACGGCTTCCCTAAATACGGTGACCTAGATTTACAAATCTTTCGTTAAAAATCAAACTGTGAAGCTTGAATAAACGAGAAGACTGCGAAGAAGAGAAGAAGGCCTAGTTTTCCAAACATCCTGACCGGTTTTTCCAAACCTTTTGTGAGAAATTTCTACATACAAATGACCTTATAAGACTAAAAATGATGAAAACCCGTGACCTAATTTTCCAAATCCTTCAACTAAAAATCCGAAAAGTGAAGCTTGAATAACAGGAAAGACTGCGGCCGGAGGAGGCCTAGTTTTCCAAAGTTCCTGACTCGAGGCTTGTTTTCCTAAATTGTCTTTGCCAAATTTCTACAAAAGATGACCTTATAAGACTAAAAATGATGGAAACCGTGGCCTAATTTTCTAAACATTTTAACCAAACGCATAAAAATCCGAAACGTGGAGTTTAGAATAACAGAAAAAACTACGGCTGAAGAAGGCCTAGTTTTCCAAACTTGCTGACCGGGTTTCCCTAATTTAATGTGTCAAATTTCTACAAAAAAGACTAAAAAGGATGGAAACCGTGGCCTAATTTTCTAAACATTTTAACCAAACGCATAAAAATCCGAAACGTGGAGTTTGAATAACAGAAAAAACTACGGCTGAAGAAGGCGTAGTTTTCCAAACTCGCTGACCGGGTTTCCCTGATTTTCTGTGTCAAATTTCTACAAAAAAAGACTAAAAAGGATGGAAACCGGTGACCTAATTTTCCAAATACTTCAACCAGTGCATAAAATTCCGAAACGTGGAGCTTGAATAACAGGAAAGACTGCGGTGGAGGAAGGCCTAGTTTTCCAAACTTCCTGACTTGAGGCCGAGTTCTACAAATTTGTGCTTACTTCCAAACCTTAGTCTCAAAAAAAAGTTTTGTTTAAAAAATTTTTCATTCTTGATTTAAAAAAAATTATTTTTGGCAATTCTGAATCAAATTTTTCTCCGAAAATGTGAATTTAACATCTTCAAATGGTTCTTTTACTTTTTCTCAGATAAAAAAAGGCTGAAATCTTCTATTTTCAGGCCCTGATCGCCGTTTCACTGATCCTTCTGATAACCAACATCGCCACGCTATTTTTCTTCAATCGATCTGTCGTCCTTCAAAAATTCCACACTTTCATCCCACTTCGCTCACAAAATGATGAAGAAGAAGCGGATCGAGGAAATTTTACCAATTTCGATTGATTTTTTTAAAATGAATGTTTTGCTCAAGTCGTTCCACTGCACGGAAAAATCTTTTCTCCCTCAGAACTTCCTCTTTTTTTCAGGAAAAAAGAGCAAACGAACGGCCCACGTGGTCGGCCGCTACGTAAATATCTGCTCCTCGTTTTTGAGTTTTTTTGGTTTTTTGATTTTGTGGAGGTCAAAGTAGAGGTGAACTTTGGTCCACTTGAAAAAAAAGTTTCGAGAAAAAAATACTTAAAAAAAGGCTTGTAAAATAGTCTAAAACCAAAAATTAAACTAAAAAAACAAATCTTTGAAAAAAATGGCCGTAAAAAGCCTCCTTTCTTTCATTTTCTTCATTTTCCCCGTTTATTTTGCGGTTTTAGTCATCTTTGCATTTCTGAGCGACATCTCAATATTAAAATCGTAAATTTGAGTGATGAATCTGAAAAAAGTAAGAAGAGAAACAGAAGTTTAAAAATTGCTCATATTTTTGCATTTATTCCCCACGAAAATTGAGCCATATTCAACGAGAATAAATGAAATTCACTAAAAATGGAATGTATAGCTGCTTTAGGCGCATGAAATGCGTAATCAGAACTTATGAAGATTGAAAAATAAAAGAAAATACATTAAAAAAGTCAAAAAATACGCTGATCGACTTTCGGGGTCTTGATTGGAATCGGTACATTTTGGCTGCTTAGCCTGCGCCTTTAATAGCGGATTATTTCGAGCCGAAAATCTTGCCTTTTTTATTTCTCACAAACGAATTTTATTCAAATTCCGAGTCTTAGACGTTCAAAAGTTTTCCCACGGTTTACGGCACAAAGACGGTTTTTTTTTCTCCGTCTCTTTGTTTAGTTGTAAACGGTGGGATGGGAAAATCTGTCTGCAAATTTGAATTTTCGATATTTTGATGCCGAATTGATTCTAGAAATAGCCAAAATTAAACAAAATCATTTGATATTGAAAAAAAATGGATTTTGTTTATATACCCCTCGTTTTGAGCAATAGTTTTGTCAGTTTTGTTCAATTTATAGTTGTTTCGGTTATTTAATATTTTTCCGGATTCAGCTGAATTTTTTTCGTTTTAAACACATTTCTATTTAATTTTTTTCTCGCCATTTCAGATTGTTCAGCCAAACAGACGGCCTTTTTTTCTGTTCTTGTGACGCCAGAGGTCACGTTTCTCGTATTCGAGTCTAGGAATGCGGAAAATAAGCTTCAGGTCGTGAATTTTGTCGAGACACACGTTTTTTTGAAAGGTTTACGTCATTTCTTGTCAATCTTTTGGGGAATTTTTCGCAGAAACGATCAAAAATAATAGGAAATTCCAATAGGAAAAAATTTCGGATTTTATAAATTTATTTGATTTTGCTGTACATATATTATTTTGTAATTGCAAAAAGAAGAACTGTTCCACTTAAGGGATCACTTCCGACTCACTAGTGACCCCTAAAGATTTCTGGAAGGTCGGAGAGCGCGAAATACTAAATTTCTGGAGTGAAAACTTCAAAATACATTTTTCAATAAGGCCTTTACATCCAATTGATCAAAATGCTCAACAAGTTCAACTTTTTTACCTCTTTTTGAAAGAAGGAAAGGTAGAAAAATATTTTTAGGCTCTGAATCCAAGAAGGTTCTCAGAAAACCTCGTTTCGTGGAGAACTACATTTCCGACCATTCAAAACTGGAATCTTAGAGTGGTCCCTATGGGGTTTAGGGTGAAAAACAGCCCGAAAAAGAGGTCCCTATAGGGTTCAATCAAGGCGATTACTATAGGGGTTCAGGGTCTGACCCTTTTAGCCCTCAAAGCTTGAGTGGTCCCTATAGGGATCGTCCAAAGTGGCCCCTAGAGGACCCTCCAAGGGTAGGGGCTCTATAGGGGCCACTCTGGAGCTCCTAAGAAGGTCAAAATGATCAACAAGAAGGACATTTTTTTACCCTTTTTTCTGAGAAAAGGAAGGTAAATACTCCACTTTTTGGGTCGAACCCAACTCAACTCAGGAAAAGCAGCTTGTTGACTGGAAAAAATTTTCAAATTTCATTTTTGCTGGATTTTGCAATGGAGCGCCATTTCACTAGAACTTTCAAATTGATAACTTTGATCTGATTTTTTCGGTTTTACCTCATTTTGCGCTTATAAATACGCTCATAGGCCTTGTAATCTAGTTCAAGGTTTGTATTTTAAAAAACATTTGATTTCATAGAATTTCTAAAATATCAACAAGGACCTTTTTAACCTTTCTTTTTAGAAAAAATAGGTAAATAAACAAATGCTTTTCTACTTACGAAAAGGTCTTTCGATATCCAAAAGATCAAAATGATCAACAAAAAGGACCTTTTTTCACTCTCTTACTGAGAAAAGGAAGGTAAATACTCTACTCTGTGGGTCGGACTCAACTCAGGAAAAACAGCCCTGGTGGCTGCTCGTCTGCGCTCTCGGACCACGTGTCGACGACGTCGGAGCAGCTCCACCTCCTCTGACTCTCTCGCGCCCCCCAAACATCACATGGGCGACGGAGCTCCCGCCAAAACAGCCGCCACCGCCTCTCTCCTCCCCTCCAGCCAGTCCTTTCTCTGCTCCCTCTCCCACTCGTCCGCTCTCTAGTCCTTCGTCATCGCTCCGTTTTACGTTCCGTTCCCTTCCAATTTGCTCCTTCTGCTACGGTTCTTTCCCTTTCCGTTCCTTTTTTCCTCTTTTTTACTTGTGCAAAAAATTTTTGAGGCTTCACTTTTTGCTTAATATAGAAAAACTATGTGAAATGGTCTGAATTATCCTTGTAATTTGCTAGAATCTAGGAAAACGCACATTTTTTTCGGATTTTGTGTCAATCCAAATGATAAATCTATCCGTTTCAATTTGCAATAACCTTCCGATTTTTACGATTTCTTGATTACTGTAGCCAGTTTATCCGTAGGCAGGAGTGTGTGCACAAAGTGCGTTCAAGCTTACGACATTTTCACGTTTTTTTCACGGATTTTTAAATTTTTTTCTTTTTTTATTATTTTTTTATTTCTTTAATTATCTGTTCAAATAAAGGCCTTGCAAAGCCTGGAGGAACGTTGGAAACGAATTTGCCTCAATATATTCGTTTTTCTTGAACACGCAGAAAGGATTTTTGAACAGAACGTGGTTTTTATCTTTCTTTTTGATGTTTTTTAGTTCTAAAGTAGTTTTGATAGTTCGTTTTTTTTTTAAATTTTCAAAAGGAATTACAGGTTTCACAAAGATCTTGTTTTAATTCACAAGGTCATTTTTATATTCTCTTTTATTTGTGATGAGTACTATTTTATTTTTCTTTCCTAGCTTTGTTAGCTTTTTAATAAAGTTTTCAAGCTTCTATTTCAATTTTTCAAACAAATTTCCTTCATAATTGCTTATTTTCGAAAACGGATCATTAAATTTCGTTCAAAGTAATAAAATCCCCATAACCATGTGACGCTTATCATTTGCACTGTTTTTGAGCATCGGAATTTGATTTGATCATTTTCGGTGAGCAAAAAAACGTGACGAAAGACGTTACACATGCAAAACAGAGGACAAAGTACGTTGAGCAGTTGTTCCACCGATTTTTTTTTTTTGAGATTTTCAAAGTTTATGAGCTGAAACTATGATCTTTTCAGCTTTTTGTTCTTTCAAAAATCAAAAACAAGAAGATTTTTTAAATGAAATTTTTTTCCAAAACCACAAAGTTCGAGATCAGAAGATCAGCATGAGAAGAAAATCCATGATTCAATGAAAAAATTTTAGTTCGATCTGTACAACCCAGAATGTTTTAGTGCTTTCTAGTGCTCTTATCTTTGCTCAAAGTACATTAGACGATTATAAATCAAAGTACCTTCAGGGAGTGTGTCAATAGAGCAACCTTTCTTTCTATTATTAGCCAAATTTGGCCAGAAAAGGCTTCAGATATATTGAGAGCTTGAAAAAAATGGCCTTGAAATAGCAGATTTTTCGAAAGTGAGGAATATTTTTTTAAACAAGTTTTTTATTAATTATTCTGGGAAAGACGGCTATTTCAAAAAAATCTAGAAGGAATCGTCAGCGAACACCTTAGGAAAGCCCGAGTGGTCCTTATTGGGGTTAGAGGAAAAACAGCCCCTCCAGGGATTTGTGAACTGGTCCGTAGAGGGAACCTCCAAGGGCCCTTGAATTTTCAAGTTGCCTCTAAAGGGGCCACTCTGGCGTTCCTAAGAATGAAATGAGCTCTGAAAAAATGTAAAAAAAAATTTTATCAAAAGAGATCATTTTGATCGAAAAGTGAGCCTTACTAGATTTTTTTCAATCGACAAGGTGTTCAGAAACTTCGAATTTAGCTTTCTTCTTGAAATTTTATGAAAAAAATAAAAATTAACTAGATCAAAAAATCTGCCATAAGTAAGGCGTTAAAAGCTGAATTTTCAACAAAAAATTTTTTTGAACCGAAATGAGCTTTCTGAAAATTTTCGAAAAGTGAAAAATGTTCATCAAAAACGAATAAAATATCAAATTAACAACCTCGTGTAAAAACGTGCCAAAACGGTTTTTATGGCCTTTATCAGCATACTAGACATCATATTTTCACTTTTCCTCGTGACCAATTATTATTAGCCTTCGGTCAGCTAATAAAAATCACATACTTTGATGTGGCTCGCTACGCTAGAGCGCTCTTTCCTCACTGATAACGCCTTATCGGAAGACCATTTTCGCAACATTCCTTATCGCAACATGTGTATTTGGTCAAAGTCTCCCGGGGGGCTGCCTATTTTCGCCTAATCGCTATAAAAAAAGAGCGTCGAAAGTTGAGTCAAAGAAGCTTTATCAATATTTCAATAAAAAAATTTTTTTTGAAACCTTTGGATCTTCTTTTTAAAAAAACCTTGGAGAATGACTGAATTATTCAAAAAAATTGAGATTTTTTTAACTTTTTAGTTGGAAATTATAACAGGTTTTTTTGAATTTTTTTGAACCGTCTTTTTTTGAAAAATTGAGAATTTTTTTGTTTTTTTCCAATTTGTGATTTCAAGTTAACTTCAAGTTGCTTATACTTTTTTTCAATTATATCATTTTTTTAGAAGATCCTGTTTTTTTATGTTTTTGGGAAAGGATGGACTATTTTAAAATTTGGAATTTTTTTGAGATTTTTAAATTTCTAGTTGAAAAATTATAACATGATTTTTTTGAATTTTTCCAGCCGTCTTTTTTTGAAAAATTGAGCTTTTTAAGGCTTTATTTTTAGATTTTTTTCTTTTAAATATTATGATTTTTTTAATTTTTTTACTCTGTGTTCAAGTTTAAAGTTGCCTATACTTCTTTCAAATATTTATGTATTTTTTTCGAAATTCGCTGATTTTTTTTGGATTTGTTATGGCAAGCTTTTTCATTAGATTTTTTTCCAAAAATACTTCAAAAAGTTAAGAAATTTCAAGATTCTATACAGAAACTTCTTTAGATTTTTTTGGTTTTTTTGATAGTTTTAATCTTAATCTCAATCAGCCCAGTTTGCACTGAAAAAAATAATTTTTTTAAAGATTTTTTTGAAATTTTTTTAAGGCTGCGGGTAAAAAGCTTTTTGATCAGATTTTTTTCGAGCTAATTATTTTTTTGAAATCAATTAAAAAAACTTTGAAGCTCTCTTCAATTTTTTCAGAGCTTCTTGACTTGAAAATCAAAAAAATTTTATCGAACTTTTTTTCAAATGATCTCGAACCAAATAGGTCTTCCCTTATCAAGTTCCGAGCTTCTGCAAAACAAAAAATAAAAATCCACGGGAACCGACCAAACATCGGTTTCCCGCCGCATGTTTGTGTGCTGGGCCCAGCTTATAAAATGTGCAAATTTTGGCGCCTCGCCAGTTTTTTTCAGAATTTCTTTTTCTGTATTCTCTGGGCTTTTTATTTGGTTTAATCCAAAAAAATTCAGGTTCAAATCAAGTTTAGAGAGGGATAAAAAAAGTTCCTGGTCAATATTTCGAAAAAAATTCTTTTTTTAATCTTTTAATTGTCTTAAAATCTCACGATCAATATATATTTTTCAGTTAATACTTTTCTCGAAACACAAATATCATCTAAACCTGAAAATTTCTCCCCTTTTTTGAAAATTTTCGAAGTTTATCAAGTCGTGTTCCAGGAACTCTACAAAACTCGAACTCATCTCTAAATCTCCTAAACCTAGTTATCTTTTTCACTCTCTGAAGGCCTTTCTGAATTTCTTGGCTCGATTTCTAATAATTTTGAAATTCCAACTTCCTATCAAAACTATCCGCGGCCATAAATAGCGGAAGCCACGCGCCCGAAATTTGGTCAAAAACAAAATGTCACGTTTTCGGACCCTTATCAGGGACTTTTTCGTGTTTTTCGCCCTGATGTGACCGTTGAATCACGCCCCGAAAGCGTTTTTCTGGTTCGAAAAATGGCTTTTTTGAAGACTATTTTGTCAAGTTTCATGATTACTCAGTAGATTTGTCGTTATTTTATACTCTGATTGATAGTAAAAAAAGTTTTTTTCTGTCATTTTTTTCTATTAGAAAGGTTTTTTTGCGCTTTCCCATGCTTTAAAAAGGTTTCAAGAGGCTTTACCTAGGCTAAAGCGGCGTGAAGGCGAGATGAACTCAATAGCGCAATCGGTAGCGCTCTTGTCTAATACTCCAGAGGTCCCTGGATCGATCCCCATCGCTTTTTTGCCATTTCACTGTTTTTCCTGCACGCTTCTTTTTCAAAGCAACGGGTGTTTCCCCAAATCTTTTTCCGCATTACACTAAACCCTACGTTCTTCTCGAAAACCATGCTTCGCAGATTTGCCTACGAGATAATATGTGATTCATCCTTGACTATATACGCATAAAGAAAATGAAGAAATGACATCATTTTTATATATTCAAACTAGTCGTGAGGGCGCACGTGTGTTGGCAGATGTCCATTTCTTTCGGCCGTTCCGCTTTTCCTTCATTTCACTCTTATACTACGATTTCGGTGAATTTTCCGTTTCACTTCCTAATTTTTGATCCATTTCGCAATAACATTGAATCTCTAAAGATTGCGGTTGATAACCACGCGTCATTGTTTTTGTTTTCGCCTTTTAATGACGACGAAAAAAATTATTTTCGGTTTTTGTTTCGAGTTCCTCATTCATTCCGATTCCCAACAGAAATCTGAGAAGGAAACAAACATTTATTGGTAGAAGCTAAAGAAAAACTGGCTTTCCTCTCCCACCCCAAGCCTAATTAAACTTTTGGCCTTGAACCGTTCCTCCCAAAACGGGCTTTCATATCGATCCTCTTAACTAACTCATTTTTTCTCCTTTTTACCTGGAAAATAGGTAATTTATTGAAACCGTTCCACGCGCAAAAGAGAGAGAGAGAAAGTTTAAAAAAACGACACGCTTCCGCGTATCGGAACGAGTTGTCAGTATCAACTTTGTGTTGTACCAATTATCTTATCAATCCTCCTTCGTTTCACTTTGCAATCACCTTCGATTCCTCCAATTTCTCGCTACGGTAATCAGCTTTCCGTGATGGAGGGTGTATGAACATTTTGCATTTTAGCCTACGACATTTTCTGGTTTTTTTTTTCGAATTTGGTTGTTTCCTTTTTTGTTTCTTTTCATTTTGTGTTCATTCTTTTTTTCAATGTTCTCATGTTTCATCAAGAACTTTGAGCCAAGAAATCTTGCGAGATATAAGAAATACTGAAATCGGACTTTTGAGAAGATTTGCTCATTCCTCCAGATATTTTTTTCGAATAAAAATTCGTTTTTTTAAATGAAAACCAAAGTTATAATTTAAATTTCACCTTTTTCAACCTCTCAAAACACCATCACATGTTTTCCTTTCCCCACTCGATCTTCAGCCGAACATTTCGAAATTCCCATAAAAAGTCTGTTTTGCCCAAATCTTGGGCCATTTTACAGGACAAAGTGCGGTTTACACAGCTGTTTTTCCACACTTTCGCTAGTTGTGTTTTTTTTTCGCCGTTTTATTCAAGCGAATCTGAAAATTTTTCAGGCCAAACGATCAGTTTTCCATCCATTTTCCCCATGTCCACTTCCTCCAATGACGCAGAGCTGTTAGTTTTTAAATTTCAAAAAAATTTTGTGAAAAAAAAAGACTTTTTCAACTGTTTAAAGGCGCAGGAATGGCAAAAAAAGCGGCATTCGCTTCGAGACCCTAATGAAAGTTTGGCCATGCTCCTTTAAAGAAAAATTATTTAGGATTTTTTTGAAAAATGCCTTGTTTTTCGCTATTTTGTGGCTCTAGGAATCATTATTGGTCAAATTTTTACGAGGAAGTGACAAAAAAATTTACATTTTTTTCATGGAATTAGGACGCATTTTGAGCAAATTTTTTTAAAAATAATATGAAATTTTTTTCGAGATTTTACGCTCGTAATTTTGGTTGGAAATGAAAAAGCTGGATAAGAATTTTTAACTGTAAAAAAATCCTTAAAATTTCCATCTTTAGGTCATGTCTCTGTAATTTCAGTTAAAAAAATCGAAAAAAAGTTGATTTTTTTGGCTTAAAATGAATATTTTCAACTAGAAAAAGGCCTGAAAAATTTCCTTTTTTTATGGATCTTTTTTTCTTTAAATTTTTTTATTAAAAACGTAAAATTCAATAAAAAAGCTTCTAGCAACCTGATGCGTCAAATGCCGTCGTGCTCACGCGACGCGACCGCGACGCCTTCGACGGCACTCGTCGACCTCGATATTTATTCCTGGGGCCGCATTTTCGAGCACGTCGCCTCTGGAATCTCTCTAAAGGCTGCCCTGGCCCTCAAGGTTTTTTTTCCCTTAGAAATCCAAAAAAAATCGGGATTTTCTAGACGATCCACTCGGAAGCCTACCGTGCGGTGGAGCGCGCTTTCCGCTTCGTGACAAGTCTCAAAATCGAAATCTACGAATCTCATTCCTCAAGCCTTCGAGTCCCGAACAACGGCACCACCGACGCGGTTTTCGTTGTTCAGGTTCCCATTTTCGAGGTTCCTGGTTCGAGTCCCCTCCTCGTTTTTGCAGGGAACCTCCACCAGAAACGCCTCCAAAGCCTTGGATATGGTCAAATTCGTGTTGGCCAGGACGGAGGGCATCCGAAACGTCGACCTTTATTTTGAGGATCGCGATATCACGCTTTTGAACTCGATTTTGGACGAATTGATCAGTTGTGGTGGGTTTTTGGGACGCTTTTTGTAGTGTTTTGAGTTTTTTTCGTGTAAAATCTTCAAAGTTTCGCTCATTTTTGCTCATTTTTCTGTCTTTCTATATTTTTACGTTCAGTTTTTTGCAACTTCATTCGAAAAAAAAGCCAATTTTTGAGTTATTTTTGCTCATTTTCGTGGCCTTTTTGAACTTCTGAAGCTAGTTTCCTGCTCTTTTATTGAAAAAACACCACTTTTGGATTTATTTTTGCCCTTTTTTGGTCTTTTCAAATTTTTAAGTCTGGTTTCCTGCAGAATTAGTCGAAAAATTTTTTTTTATTTTGAAGCTTTATTCTATATTTTTTTATAGGAAAAAAACCGTTTTTTTCGACTGAAAATTTTTGGATTTTTTTCATTTTTTTATTTATTTTTTTCTGAATATTTGAGGCTTGTTTCCTGCAATTTATTGGACTACTTTTTCGATTTATTTTTGGCTCATTTTCGTGTCTTTTTTTAAATTTTCAAGCCTGGTTTTCTGTATTTTTATTCGAAAAAAGCCATTTTTTAAGTGAAATTTGCGGATTTTTTTTACTCATTTTTGCTCATTTTCGTGTCAGTTTTTGAATTTGAAGTTTAATTTCTTGCACTTTTATTTGAAAAAAAAAACCATTTTTCGATTTATTTTTGCCTTTTTATTCAATCTTTTCAAATTTTAAAGCCTGGTTTCTTGCAACTTTGTTCGAAAAAAGTCATTTTTTGATTGAAAATTCGATTTTTCGCTCATTTTTGCTCATTTTCGTGACTTTTCTATGTTTTTTTGAGGCTAGTTACCTGCTGCTTTATTTGAAAAACGTCATTTTTTTCCAGCTGTTTTTTTGCCCTTTTTATTTGATCTTTTCAAATCTTCAAGCCTGGTTTTCTGTAATTTTTATTCAAAAAAAGCCATTTTTTTGACTGAAAATAGTGGATTTTGTGGCTCATTTTTTTCGTGTTTTTTTCTTGATTTTTTTCAGTCTGTTTCCTTACGAAAATTCATGAATTTGAAGCAATTTTGATGATTTTTTTGATGGTTTTTGAATAATTTTCTGAAAATTTTAGGCGAAAAAAAATTTTTACTGGATTTTTTTCAAGTTTTTAGTCAAAAAAATAAGCTAAAAAAAGTATTAAAAATTAATTTTGGATTTTTCACTTTTTTTCGAATTTTCAGTTCAAGTCATCCCTATAGTGAAATTTTTTGGAGGGTGAAGTTTAGTTTTACTGCTTTTATCACTATGATGGCTTCAATTTTCAAATTTTTTCACTTTTCAAGATGTTGCTGTTGATTGCTCATCTTAGCGCTTCTCCGAAATTTCACCAAATACAAAAATTTTGACGATTTTTGAAGTTTTTAACGTTTTCAACTCATTCCGAAGTTTCAAGTACTTTTATGATTTTCAAAAAATTGATTTATAGAAAAAGTGAAGCTGGAAACGTTGACAGTGAAGAGACGACAGGGCGGACAATCTGTGACGAAACTCGGCGAGCTTATGCGCTCCAACGCGAAAACCCTCCGAAAAGTCTCCCGTGTTGGGCTCACCGAGGCGGCCATCGGCTTCAATGAAGAGGTATGAGGGGATTTCAAGGGATCCCTTTAGGGATTTGGCCTTTTTTAAAGGCTCTAGAAGCTCTCCTTCTGTTGGATTTGATCAGATTTTTCGGAGTGCTGGAAAAGTTTTAGTGGTCCCTTTAGGGTTTTGAGGTTTTAGTGTCCATTAGAGTAGTCGAGTCAGTGGCCACTTAAGCGGCTAAGGTTTAGTGACCTCTTTAGAAGTCGGAGTAGTATTAAACAACTATAGTGACCACTAAGACGCCAAATAGTGCCTTCTATAGAGATGGTTTTAGTGGCCACTTCAGGGTCTTCTCCAAGTACTGTCTTAAGTGCGCACTCTTTATCACAGTGGCTTTAATGAAGTGGTTTGAAGGGATTTTAAGGGGTCCCTATAGGGAATTTTTCAAAAAAATGTGAGAAAAATGCCTTTTTCAAGCCCTTACAAGCTCCTCTTCTGTTAGATTCGATCAGATTTTCGGGGCCAGATCTGGAAATTTGACTAAATTTTATTTTGGCCTAATGAAATGATTTCAAGACTTAAAGTGCTCCCTTTAGGGATTTTCCAAAGATAGGTGCAAACATTTTTTTTAAAGCCCTTGAAAGCTGTTCTTCTGCTAGATTTGATCAGATTTTTGGCGCCGAATTTTCAAAATTTACTCAAAAAAAGAGTTTTTTCGAGGTTAAGTATAGAAGGCATTTTCGTAGGAAGGAAAAGAAAAGTTTTAATTTCAAAAAAAAAGTTCTTATTTTTCTTTTAAGAAATGAGAAAAATTCAGGCGACGTCGTCGGATCATTTTTGCATGGTTCTCATTGAGAATTGTGGGTTTTACGGATCATTTTTTTGAAATGAACTAACCCAAAAATCAACAAAAAATGGTACCACTAATCGCTTGAATTTTCGACTTATTTTTTTGATTGAAATCTCGATTTTTTTTCTAGTTTTCATTACTATCCTGTTTCTGGTTTAGTGTAAAAAAATGGAGAAATCAAAAAACGTTCACTCATCGATAGCTCTAAAAAGAATGCTCGAAAATTGGAGAACAAAATCGAAAGTGCCCACTTTAGGGATTATCAAAAGGTAGGCGGTAGAACTTCTTTTTCAAGCTCATAGAAACTGTTCTTCTGTTAGGTTTTCTCACATTTTTGGCTCCAAATCTTGTAATTAGACTTTATTTTATTTAATTTTTGCGTCATGAAGAGATTTCGAGATTGCAAGGGCTCGTTTTAGGAATTCTTCAAGAATAAAGACGAAAAATGATTTTTTTTTTTTAAGTCTAGAAGCTGTTCTTCCGCTGGATTGGCTTTGATTTCTTGGGCTAAATCTTGAAATTTGACTTTCATTTTATTTTATTTTTGGCTTCATGAAGAGTTTTCGAGACCTCAAGGGCTCACTTTAGGGATTTTTTTCCAGGAAAGTTGGAAAAAAAAAGATTTTTCAAAGCCTTTGGAAGCTGTTTTTCGGCTATATTTGATTAGATTTTTGGCTCCAAAATCTTGAATTTTTTATTTTTGGCGAGCTGAAACAAAACTTCAAAGCTTTAAGTGCTCCTTCTAGGGATTTTCTAACAATGAATAAAAAAATTCTAAAAACGAGAATTTTCAATCTCAAAGTCCGCTGTTTGAGTGATTATGTTTGAATTGGTAACTTGGTACCACCGAAAATCTTGAATTTTTGAAGAAATCTGGAAGAAAAGTACAATTTTTCTTGCAGATGAACCTCGAGTGGGCGGCGCTGATGTCGTTCGACCTCGGGTTCGACCCGCAGCCCGGCAAAATCCCGGAGATGATGAACCGACTGACGGTCAGCGGCGCCAAGTTCAAACACTTCAGCTACACTAGTTTCGACGGCTTCGATCCCAATGAGGAGACTGTTCAGGTGATTTACTGATCAAACCTGGGAAATTTGGTTTTTTCAAGTGGTTTTTCAAGGTTTTGGTGGAAATTTGAGAGCCTTTTTTGTGTTTTTATGGGAAATTGGGATAGAAAGGTTCAAGTTTTCAGGATTTTTGAAGTTTTATAGGATTTTCAAGGTTTTGGCTGAAATTTGAGAGCCTTTTTCAATTTTTTTGAATAAATTTTACAAAAAAGTCTCTCGAAAAGTCCCCAACAAGAGAAGTTGGAAAAGACACACTTTAATAAACGTCCAGGCCACCTGATTCCAGAAAAAAAAATTTCAAGTTTTTTGCCTTTTGGTGTAGTTTTGGTACCTCAAAGTTTGCACGCCAGAGCTAATCTGGCGCGCTAAAAGGCCACCGCTTGCATCTGGGAGCATGGTGTAGTGGTTAGCGTTTTAGCATTGTGGAACTGTGATCAGGGTTCGAATCTCAGAGGGAGCAAAATTTTTTTTGCAATTTTTTCTGGAGGTTTAATTGATGAATAGAACGAAAGAAGTCGCTGTAAATGTCATTTCGCGTTGTTTTTTCAGTAGTTTGACATCATTTTTCGGCGAGAAACTCTCTACTTTTTCCGAAATCACATGTCTGCAAAATTTCATCAATTTTTCAGTCTTCGTCTTTTTTTTTACTCCCCTTGAAGGCTATTTTTAAGTTAGAGATTTTTTCGATGTCCTTTTCAAGGAGTTTAAAAAGATGCTTTTTTCTACGTCATATCGGAATTTTTCTCAAAATCCGCTTCCAGGACCTTCTGGACAAGTGCGGCGTCGAATCGCTCAAGCTTTCGATGATGCGCGGTCCGAAAATCGTCCCCAGACCAGCCTACATGGTCGGCAAGGTACTGTAGCCTTGAACTAGCTGTTTTTACACCAAGTCGTTTCCAGGTTCGAGGCGTGAAGGCGGTCGAACTCGTTGAGATCGTCGAGCATCCGACGCGGCTCATCAAGATCGAGGCGTTCAGGACGCCGTTCGAGAAGGTCTTCCCCATGGCCGCCGACAATATTACGATCCGTCAGCAGTGGAACTGAATTCCGATTTCCTGTTTTCCTCTTTTTATATTTGTACCTTGAACCTTGTGCATTTTTTGTATGTATAGTATGTTCTCTGCACCCTTCTCGTCTCTCATGTTTACGTGCTATTTTCATGTTTCTCTGACCTGTGAGGGAGCAAAGAGACGCAGACAGTCAGGTGAATGGACAATTTACCCTTTTTTGGGTTTCTTGAGAGATTTTTTGAGATTCTGAAGCCTTGATAGCCTTTTTTTTATTTTTTTTTTAACCTCTTTTGGATTTTTTTTCGGGATCTTAAGAGGTTCTTAGGGACTTTGGAAGGGTGTAAGGTGATTTTTAAGGATTTTAAAAAGCTTTTTAAAAATTTTTTTAAATACTTGGAAGGCGCTAAAATTTGATTCAAGGGATTTTTTTCGGAGTTATTTTTTTGAACTGTAACGTTTTCGGAGTGATCCTGAGGCTTTGAAACCATTTTTTTTAAGTCTTTAGGAGTTTTCTAAGTGTTCCTAAAAAGAGTTTAAAAAAAGGTCTAAGATGATTTTGAACGATTTTTAAAAAGCTCCTCAGGAATTTTTTTAGTCATTGGAAGACTTCAAAAAAATTTTGGAAGCTCCAGGAAGAGTCTGAAGCCTTGAAGACCTATTGAAAAAAATGTTTTTATTCCATTAAATTAATTTTTTTCCCCCATTTTTTTGAACTTCTAAAAAGCTTATAAAAAAAGCTTCCAAGAGTTCTGGAAATTTCAAAAAAATCCCAAAAAACTCTCAACAACCCCTAAAAAAGGCCACTTTTTCGACTGATTCTCATTTTTATCGTACCTAATCTCTCTTCAATACTCACTTCATTAATCGATAATTGTTTTTTTTATTTGTACCCCTGTTAAATTGTACAAAGCTCCAAATTCCGATACCCTACGCCTTTACTTGTACCCTCCATAATACTTTTTCTCATTGCAAGAAACAAAATTCTACAAAAATCGAAAAAAAAAATCAATTAATCAACAGGTTCTACTGTATTACCGTATCCTTCTCTCCTTCTCTTTGAATTTTTCGGGTATCAAAAAGTATACCATCGAAAAGAATGTACATAGAAAATGACAGCTTTCATTTTTTGTTCCCCATTTTTATTGTACAGGTTTTTTTTCCTTTTACTCAAGTTTTATGCGACCCTAAAATTCCCCCGAATCTTCATTTTGTGGTGCAATCTCCATTAATAAATCTTTCACTTTTTCTCATTTTTATCCGAAAAAATAATACTCATGCAGGTTTTGTCGGCAAAACCAGCGTGTACTTTGTCGAGGTGGGCCCGATGAGATTTTGGATCTGAAAAGGCTCATTTTTGACAAATATTGCTGTTAATTGCTCATCTTAGGAAGCTTTTTGGTGAAAAAATTATTCCGAATATGAGGATACTTATCATTCTGAGGACTTTTCAAGAAAATTTATAGTAAAATGAGAAGAAAATGGTTTTTTTTAGATATTGGATCTGGAAAAGCTCATTTTTGAAAAGTATTGCGGTTTATTGCTCATATTAGGGGCCTTTCGGGTGATGAAGCTGTCCAATAGATCAAGATACTTATCAACACGAGAACTTGTCAGGATAATTTCCAGTAAAATAAACGAAAATTGTCTTATGTTTCATTATTGCCATTTATTGCTCATCTTATAGGTTTATTATTGAAAACCCTAGAAATTAAATTTAGTGATTGCCAAGCTACGCCAGAATATTAGTCATCACTCACTATACCCTATTATTGCTGTTGATTGCTCATCCTAGAGCTTCTTTCAAAACCCGCTCGATACAAAAATTGACGCATTTTGAAGCGTATCGCTCATTTTGCAAAGTTGTTGCGATGCATTGCTCATATTACAGAAGTTGAGATTCAAATTTCATCAGTGATCCTTTGAGAATTAACGACTACTTCGTTTTTTTCGTAAGATTTTTTTCGGCACGTTGAGGGATCCCCTGAAAAGTTTATTGCTCATGTTATCCGATTTACCTGATTGACCGCCAGAAGGACGCCGTCCATGGTCGGGCGACGACTCGGTTCAGATCGGGACGTATTTTCGATAAGGCCCTTGAGCTTGGTCACGGCCGGATGCTTGCTTTCTTTAAAATGCGGACGTTTTTCATTTTTGTCATATCCAAACCGGCAAGATCGGGGTCGACGATACGCGCAATGAGGCGACCAACATTGAAGACTCCAGATTCTGGGGTCATGCTCCTCGTCCAGGCGACCTTTAATCAGCTAACATGAGCAATAATGAGCTGTTTTGCGCAATTTCAATAGAAAGGTATGTTCAGGGAATACAAAAAAGCTGTCAAAGTGATCGTGTTTTAAAAAGAGTCAGAGAATTTTGCGGAATTAATTTCAAAAAGGCATAGAATCTTCAAATTCTCCATGGAGCGCACAAAACTCGTCTTTTTGGGCCATTTTTGAGGAACTTTGAAAACCGTTGCTGGCCACTAAAGAGGTCCCTCAAGGACTACTTTTAGAGGACCCTTAAGTGGCCACTAAACGCCAACTCTATAGAAGCCACTATTTGCGTCTTAGTGGCCACTATAGTAGTTTGATAATCTTCAGACTCCTCACTAAGTTTTAGCCACTTAAGGGGCCACTAATTCGACTACTATAGTCGTCATTGAAACTTCATAACCCTAAAGTGGCCACTAAGAATTTTCCCAGAAAAGCTTCAAACCTCAGGCGCGTAGATATCATAGTCCAGGAAACGAACAGGTTTGGCGCTTCTAAAAAAAATTTTTTTTTCAGTTTTACTGTTCTTTCTTAGTTTCCAGTAAAGATAAAAGCATAATAAATATTTTTCAAGAAAAAAAAAAGTCCTACCCTTTCCTGACAAGGCCTTCAGAACCGTTAAATACGACGGAGAGTTGAACTTTTCCATCCGACGTCTTCTTTTCGGTGACAAAAAAGTTTTTGGCCAGGACTCCGCCGTGGAACATTCCGAAACTGTGCAGAGCCGACATTACTCGACAAATGGAGCCGCAAAGCTGAAAAAAATAGAGTTGATGCGCAGCCAAATATAGAGATGAGATACGGAGCTTGTCAATGCACACTATGAAGTAAAAATGAAGGAATGTCCAACTTTTAGTGAACCTATGAAAGCTTAAAAATCTGTCAAATGACGTCACCAAGCCTTGGTTGCAGTTGATGCGCAGCCAAATATCGAAACGAGATACGGAGCTTTTCATGTGTCATATAAAATATAAAACAAGGAAACTTTCAAATTTCTATTGACCCTATGGAGAGTTAAAAATATGTCCGATGACGTATATGATGACGTCACTAAGCCTTGGTTCTAGTTGATGCGCAGCCAAACGTTGAAACGAGATACGGAGCTTTTCTTTTCACAATATAAAGTATACACCAAGGAAATTAATATTTAAGTTGGCCAGAAGTATTTTTAAAAAATTGTAAACTCTCAATTTCTGTCAGGATGACGTCACCAACCCTTGTTTAGAGTTGGTGCGCAGTCAAACTAACCACGATACGGAGCGGGAGATCCAGGTCAAGCTGATACATGTCCAGAAAGTACTCCAAGGTGTAGCCGCGGCGGTCTTTCGGATCTCTGAACAGATTCAGTTGTGAAAACGACTCGGCAGTGCGACGCGGCTAAACTATAGCCGGGTCGCTTAAGATTGTGACTCGGCTGTCAGTTTTGGATTTCTGCAACTCGGCTAGGTGACTGAGCTAAGCGACTCGGATAAGCGACTCAGTTAAGCGACTTGGCTAGGCGACCCGGCTAAGCGACCCGGCTAAACGACGCGGCTGATCGACTCGGCTGAATGACACGGCTAAACGACTTGGCTAGGCGACTCGGCTAAGCGACTCGGCTAGACGACTCGGCTAAGCGACTCAGCTAAGCGACTGGGCTAAGCGACTCTGTTAAGCGACTCGGCTAAGCAACTCGGCTAAGCGACTCGGCTAAGCGACTCGGCTAAGCGACTCGGCTAAGCAACTCGGCTAGACGACTCGGCTAAGCGACTCGGCTAGACGACTCGGCTAAGCGACTCGGCTACCGCTTTCTCCTAGGCCAACTTGTCAATGAGCCAAGTATGATGAGAATCGACATTTCAACTTTTTTAGCCGAGTCGCAAGATTTTGACTGACCTGCGACCCGGCTAAAATCCAGCCAGCTCTTGTCTTTACAGCCGATTCGTACAAACGACTCGACTGAAACTTACTCATGAATGATCATCGGCGTGTCAATAACAATCCCAATAGGGGATCGAATCGGCAAGGCTCGATGTCGGACGACGACGGCCATCCGAAGTTCCTGAAGACGTTGATCAGCACCAAAATGACGTCATCTCAAGGATACCTCAAACATGAGCTTCTTGAACTCGCACTCGCCCATCTGAGTCGGCGTCAGAAGGAGAACGTCTTGTTTCCCGTTTTTTAGCAGCATCTCGGCGCTGTAGTACTGCAAAGTGACGTCATTTAGGGGAATAATGACATCATTTTACCGAAAAATCCAAGTCGGAATGGACAACTTTCCGGGAAATGATGCGCGAGCTTTCGTAGATGTCCGAGCTGTGAAGCCAGTCCCGGGTGGCCAAGCGACGGAAGATTACGTCTTCGTCGAGGACTCCGGAAAGGACAGAGAGCTGGAAAAACGGGTCCAACCGTGTTGGGAACGTCAGAGCGGTCCCTAGAGGGCCTACTTAAGAGTCACTTCAAGGTTCCCCTCTAGGGACCACTTTATCAGACCCTAAAGGGGCACTAAATCTTGCAGATGACTTAGTTCTCAGATTTTTTCTTTCTATGAGTTAAAATTCAGGTTGTGAAAGCCGAAGGGGTCCCTAGAGGACCTACTTAAGAATCACTTGGAGGTCCCCCTTTAGGGGACACTTCCCTAAAAGGTCACTTGAAAAGTGGTCACTCTAGGGGTCTCTACAGGTCTTTCAAGCTTTAAATCAATGTTAAAAACGAAAAAGACTACTGTGGGGACCCCTTAAGGGGCTTACACCCCCTATAGGGATCACTATTTTGTCCCCTAACACCTCTACGGACCATTCTGGTGTCCTTAAAATGGCTATTTTTTTCGAAATTCGGTTTTTAATATTTTTCGAAGACAAGACTCTTCAGTTCGGATCTCATTTTTCGCGGTTTTTTTCAAAAATTATTATGAAAGCTGGATTTTTTGAGCTTGTTAGTTTCAAGATCCCCTCAAAAAGTTGTTCAAAGTTACCGAGCTGTTATGAAAATTATAGAGAAGCTTCCCAACAGTACTGCCGCGACAGAACAGCATCCCACGGAAGCCGTACTCGTTCCTAAGGAAAAAATTATTTTTTTTATTAAATTTTGAAACTTACCTGCTAATTTCGATCTGGAGATGAACAACACGGTCCAATTTATTCGGATCGTCGCCGGGAACCATCGCCGAGAGGTAGTAGATCCCTCGGTTCGATCGGGTTACGCAAAAATCTCCTAAAAGTCGGTCATTTTTCAGTGAAAATAATGTTTTTTTCCTTCAAAAAAAGTTGGAAAAAATAAATTTCCAGGTTCTTAAGTTTCGAAAATTGAAAAATCAGGTTTTATAGTTACTCTTTAAAGCTTTAAAAATAATTTTAAAAAATCAAAATACCAGGTTTTTTGAGTGCAAAAAGGCCGACACAGTCCAATGGAAGGCCAGGAAGTAATACTTTTTCCAAGTCCAACTGCAAAAAAATATTTATTTTATCTCTTTGAATTTTTTTGGAAACCCTAAATTATTTTTTTTAATCAAAAAAATGAGTTCAATCTGTTCGTTCTTTGAAATTCAAGCTATAGCTCAAGCTCCGCCCCTAATGACGTGATCAACCAATCAGAGAGCGAGCCATTCACAGAGCCTTTTCGAATGACGTCATTTCTTTCAAAATTGAAAATCTGAGCAGACTAAAGTACATGGAAGCCTAAAAAACCACTTAAGAGTCTCCTCAAGGGCTTCTCGGAGAGGACACTTAAGCGGCCACTATGAAAACTTCTGTATAGTCTGTTCAGTATTTGAAATTCAAGCCATCGCTCAAGCTCCGCCCCTAATGACGTGATTAACCAATCAGAGAGCGAGCCAGCCACAGAGCGTTTTCGAACGACGTCATTCTAATTGACCTCGTTCACATTTTGAATGCCAACTCGTCGCTCAAGCTCCGCCCCTAATGACGTGATTAACCAATCAGAGAGCGAGACAGCCACAGAGCCTTTTCGAATGACGTCATTTTTTTCAAAATTGAAAATCTGAGCAGACTAAAGTACATGGAAGCCTAAAAAACCACTTAAGAGTCTCCTCAAGGGCTTCTCGGAGAGGACACTAAAGTGACCACTATAACCACTTTTATATAGTCTTTTCAGTATTTGAAATTCAAGTCATCGCTCAAGCTCTGCCCCAAATGAACGAATCAGAAAGCGAGACAGCCACAAAGCCTTTTTGAATGACGTCATCGTGAGCAAACTATAAACTTACTGTGAGCAACTCGGCGCCGATGCTGCTCCATTCTTCTTCGGAAACGGCGCTCGTTTGTGAGCTCGACGATACTGATGATACGGACATCTTTCTGTAGGTTACGGTATGAAGATTACTGTAGAAATTGTAGGAAACTACGTCAAATGACAAGCGACTGGCGCTGGTGTCGGTTTGGTGTGAAATGAAGCTTTTCATCTTCGAGTTTACGCTTTTCTTTCAGTTTTCTATTTTTTGAAAGTTTAGAAAAACTCGAAAATGTTTTAAACGTTGAACTCTTATTTAATCGCTCTTTGGAAACTTTGAAAAATCTCTTGAAATTTGATATTTCCAAATATTTTCTAAGTTGACTGGGATAATTTATTCAAAAAAATTTCAGTGGTAAAAAAATGAATCAGCTCATTTTCAGTATATTTTTGAAAAGCCGTCTTAAAAAGTTAAATTGTTTGATCAAATCTTTGAGCCATGATCATGAACATTTTTTTCGATTTCGAAGTTACGGTACTCTTCATTTCTGTGCAGTGTCAGATGATTGCGGCCAAAACGCGTGGGCCACGCGCAGACAAAATTTTTTTTTTTTGGTTTTTTTTTTGCTGTTTCCGCTGTCGTCTTCCAGCTTTTCTTTTGGTGTTTTCGAATAAAAAAATTTGAATTGGTCGCGTTTTCATTATCGGCTTCTGAACATCAGAGAAAACTTTCAAAAACCTTTTTTTCTTGATTCAAACACAAAATAAAGCTCTTCGTTCTTTGTTTCTGTAATTTTTTTCGCTTCAAAAATTTGATGTCCACAATTTTTTTAAATAATGTCTTTGTAATTCTGTTATCTTTTATCCTGTTTGCTTGAATTCGACCTGGAAATTGGAAAAAAAATTGGGTTTTTGACACTTTTTTCTCTTGCAATTTTTTCCCGGTTGGCATCGAAATGTCTTGAAGTTATAATTTTTTTCTTCGGATTTATTTTTGTCAGTTTTGCAGGATTCGTTCTCGCTCCGAATGAAATACATAGAGAATTTCAGCGAATTTTTTTAAGTGTAATTAATTTTTTTCTCTATTTTTTTGAGGAATTATTATGATTTAGAAAAAAATGTCAGGACAAGCTCGAAACGGCCAATTTGGACGACTGAAGTTAGTTTTTTTTTTTTCGATCCCCAAGGAAAATTTTGAAAAAATGCCGAGAGGAAATTAGTAAAATGGGTCGGGTTGAAAATTTGCGAAAATTACACTTGCCAAAACAAACGTCGTTTTTTTTCTTTGCAATGGTCCTTTAATTGGAATTCAAACGCCCCGAGAAAAACGTTGTATTTTGTCAAAACAAGGCCGAAAAAGAATTCGTATTGTTTTCACTCGGAACAGACAAAAATGTTAATTTGACTTTGACATCCGCGTAAATTAGTCGTTTGTTTTTGTCGTTTCGAATAATGGATAGATATATATTGAGAGATGGATTTTGGCCATGGGTTCCAATTGAAAATGTGCGCTTTTTTGAAATAACAACGAAAATTAATTGGAAAATGCTCGGTTTTTAGAGAGTACCGTAGCGAATGTGTGTGTAGGAGCATCGAAATGTTTTTTTGGATTTGAGATATTCTGTTAAAAAAATTATTCGAGTGATTTCAAATTAACGAATTATTTGCTCAAAATTGGAATTCTAGGAGCCGGTAGAAAAAAATTTGGTCCTACAACGATACGTCTTTTTACGCGCGAATTTGAAATTTTGCCAAATTATTCTGATTATTCTTGAAGAATTTTTTTCGAAAAACTAAATTTTTGAATTTTGAAAACCCGTCAAAAAGTCTCGGTCTTTGGAAATGCAAACCGGACGCAAGTCGGATGTGTGCGTGCATTTTCAGGGACCACTTTAGGGGCGTCAACGCTCTTAAGTGATCCCTAGGATCGGATCGAGTTTCTGATTAACCTCGGAGCATATTTACTGATAAAAAAGTGCTTTCTAACGAAAAAAGGTTTATATAGTGAATTTTCATTTATTGCGGATAATGTAGAGACAGTCGGAGGGTCTTGTATTCTGATTAATTTTTTCAACCTAAGATTTTTTTTGAAGCCAAGTGCGCAGAATTTATTATACTTTTCGAGAAAGTGGTCCTGAAGCGAATACATAGTGTGTGAAAAGAAGAAAGTTATACAGTGACTTATTTTTTTTTAGTCTCTCATGAAAAATCATCAAAATCCCTCCGAAAGGGACTCAAAAGCTCCAACTTCCTAGCTACAGTACTTCCTTCTTCTCAAGACCTTTTTTTTCCAAGAAAGCAGAATTTTTTTCGAGTTTGTGTCTTTTTCTGTAGTCTTCTCTCGTAAATCTTCAAAATCTCCCTGAAAGGAACCTTAAATCTTACTTCCTAGCTACAGTACTCCAAAATTCTTCTCAAGACCTTTTCCAGCATGTTTTCCCGAGTGTTTTCTGAAAAAACATCAAAATTCTTCTGAAAGGAACTCAAAAGCTCCAACTTCCTAGCTACAGTACTCCTAAGATTTCCTTCTTCTCAAGACCTTTTTTTCCGAGTATTCTCTTCAAAATTCCCCTGAAAGGATTTCGCTATCTTATTTCCTATCTACAGTACTCTGAAATTCTTCTCAAGACCTTTCCCATTCCAAAAACTCAGCATAATTTCCCGAGTATTCTCTAAAAATCATCAAAATTCCTCTCAAAGCTCCAATTTCCTAGCTACAGTACTTCCTTCTTCTGAAGACCTTTCCTTTTTCCAAGAATCGAGCATGTTTTCCCGAGTATTGTATATTATTGAGAGCCCGAAAATATCCCCGTCAAATAACATATTTTGTGTCGGCAACACGAAGGGCATTTCATCAGGGCAAACTTTGCATGTTTTCGGAGAAAGAAAGAAAAAAAAAATCCGGCTCGAATGCCCTTTCCTGGGACTTTTTCCCTTTCTTTCTCGAAGCGTCTGATTATTTATAATCGGTCTCGAGGTTTTGGGCTTAAGAGTCTCCGGATTTGACGTTTGGAGTCAGGCTTGATAGAAAAAATAAAAATGAAGACATTTTCCTGGAATTATTTTTGAGAAAAATCAGTAATTTTCAGAAAGCCTTCCGTTGAATTTTCAAACGAGCTTCCTAGAAAAAAATTCAAAAAAATCAATTTTTTTAACGGCTTTGGCGAAAAAAATAAATGAAACTTTCAAGCTTGTAGGTTTGGAAAAATTTTTTATTTTTTTCTGATTTTTTTAAAAAAATCGAAAAAAAGCCTGATTTTCTTATAAGATATCGCGAAAATCTCAATTTGAATGTTTTTTTGGTTTTTTTGACGGTCAAAAAAATTTTTTTAGGTTATAAATTTGATGTTTTAAAGAATCTGTAAATTACCGTAACTTCTACAGTAACCAAGAATTTTTCAAAAAAATCTCGATAATTTTTAGGGGTTTTTAAGACGATTTTTGCCATTTTTCATGATTTTTTTTTCTCATTTTAGGCTTCCTTGCAATTAAATATATTCTAAGGGTAATTTTTGTTTTTAATCTTTAAAGTGCGGACAGAAAAAAACCCGAAATAAGCTAAAAACGGAATTTGTAGTGAAAAACAAGCAGCAAAAGACGAAAAAGCCGGTTCATTCATATTTATTAGAACTAAAGCTCATTGTCTGAAAAGTTAAAGTTACCGTAACTTCTACAGTATCCAATCTTTGTTTTTCTCGAAAAAAAAAGTGTTTTTGAGACGATTTTTTCCGTTTTTCATGACTTTTTCCATCATTTCAGGCTTCTCTTGAAATTAATTTCATCCTACGGTTAATTTCCTACCTAAAGTGCAAACAGAAAAACCCCGAAATTAGCTAAAAACGGAATTT
Source organism: Caenorhabditis auriculariae (assembly GCA_904845305.1). NCBI lineage: Eukaryota > Metazoa > Nematoda > Chromadorea > Rhabditida > Rhabditidae > Caenorhabditis > Caenorhabditis auriculariae. Next base: position 33,764 of record CAJGYM010000206.1, on the reverse strand, counting down.
ATACTGAAAAACAAGCAGCAAAAGACTAAAAAAAAATGCGCCGGTTACAGTAGGAAAGTGCAGCAGAGCAGACATTGTGTGTCGAGGGCAAAGTGCGGCCGCCGCGGCTGTTTTCTTTTTTTTCGCGCCCTCACATTTTATATTTGTTCCCATACATGGATGTGACATAAGAGAGGATTAATGGGCTATTGTTCTGACAAATTAGACTTTGCTCAGACTCAGGAAGCCCTCCGATTAGACTTTGATTTAACGGATGACGGGAAAGGAAAATAAAGGGATCAGGGTTTTTTGGAGATGTGAAAGAAGATTTGTAGATTTTGGAACTCATAGAGAAGTTATATAAGAGGTTTAAAAAATGTTGGTAATGGAAATTATGGCTTCATAGTCCTCAGCCCACAAGAAGAATTATGTGATCAGAACCAGTTCCCTCATTATTACTGATACCGGGAGCGCCGTAGCGCAACAAGCTGTGTGTCGGTCTATGGTCCATAGGGTCACAAGTTGGATCCCCAAATGTTGGTAGTAGGAAACTAGGGTTTTATAATCCTCATCCCACAAGAAGAATTATGTGATCAGAGACAGTCGACTGATTATCACTGATATTTTGCGTGCCGTAGCGCAGCAGGTTGTACTCCTCTCTACGGTCCAAAAGGTCACAAGTTCGATCCCGGCCACGACATAAGCGAGGGGTTTTAGAAATTTTGGTGGTAGGAAACCATGGCTTTATAGTCCCCAACCCACAAGAAGAGATATGTGATCAGAGACAGTCCACTGATTATCACTTATATCGAGAGCGCCGTAGAGAAACAGGTTGTGTGCCGGTCTACGGTTCAAAGAGTCACAAGTTCGATCCCAACCAAGGACTTTGAGAAATGTTTGTAGTGGGAATAAATGGTTTCATAATCCAAGGACAGACATAACACTAGAGCCAGGTAATTGGTTATCGCTGATATCAAGCTTTTTGTAGCGCAACAGGTTGGCTTCTGAAGCCAAGGACGCATATTTCAATGGAGCCAGAGCTATTGTTTTCGCTGATATCAGGCGCAGAAGGTTGCGTGCCTGCCTATGGTCCAAAAGGTCACAAGTTCGATCCCGTCGGGAGCCGACCAAGGTTTTTAGGTAATGTGGATGAATACTACTTCATACTTCAAAGACGGATATGTGAGCCAGTCCACTGATTATCACTTTTATCGGGCGCACCGTAGCGCAACAGGTTGCGTGCCTGCCTATGGTCCAAAGGGTCACAAGTTCGATCTCCGTCGGGAGCAGACCAAGGTGTTTAAGTAGTGTGGATGGATACAGCTTCATAACCTAAAGATATACATATGTATTACTAGAGTCTTCATACCAAAAAATCCAAGTAGTAACGGACCCGGTTAATACACCGGAAACTTTCTTAAATGTCCGAGCCAGTCCCGAAAGGCGTCGGAAAATTACTTACATGTCGAGGACTCCGGAAAAAACGGAAAGCCGGGAAACAGGCTTTTTTATGGAGCTGAAGTGAAAGGCTGTTTTGTAGCCTATAGCGCAACTGATTTTGCGTTTGCCTACGGTCCACAGGGTCACAAGTTCGATCCCTGCCACGACCGAAGGTATTCAGATATTTTACGGCTTCTTTATCAACAGACGTCTCAAAAATGTATAGATAGTTTCACTGTTATCCATTACCACTGATATCCGGATAGGACCTTGTCTAATTTACAGGACTCAAGCGGTACAAAGTCGTGAGATGCAAAAAAAGATCAGGAAGATATCTTGGTTTCTTTTCAATTTATTAAATAGCACAGAATTTTATTCAGACTACAGAGAGGTTCCATGCTGAATCAGGGAATGATTGAAGTGTCGGTGGACGGTTCACGAAACTGGCGTTGATCAAGAACGGCACATGGAACATCACGCTTTTCTGGAGATTGTAGTAGACGAATGTCATCGTAGAAATTGAGTTCTATGTATTGGATTTTTGTCAATATTTTCCAGTACCTGGAATTTTTTTAAAATATTGAGTTTTAAAAATCTATTATTTGTTTTTTTAATTAAAGTTTTCAATTTTTTTCTAATGATTCAAAAAAAGCTAGAGTGATACTCTTCGCAGTTTTGAACAAATTTTCGGTCCCTTTCTCGATTTTAATCTCTTTTTATTTTTTTGCCTTGTAACTAACTCATCTAATCGCCAATTCATTGATAACACGGTTTGTTATTTGAGTAAGAGGAAAATGTAGGTTTTTTCCTCGCATTTACCAAAAGCAACAGAAAACGTCGAGTGTTTTCGACTTGGCCAAGTAAATCTGCAAAACAAGAAATAATAATCGGCTACTATGTATGAAGCGTCACATTTTCTTCTTTTTGCCGTTCTTCTTTCATCGTAAATTGAGGCTGCTTCATCGGCTGTTTACCGTGAAGATGTCACATTACTCGAGTTGTGGCCGGACAAATTTTAAAATATCAAAACCAAATTTATATCACTCGAGTTGGGGCCGGAATTGGGACGGTTTCTGTATAGGACTAGGAAAATGAAGCTTGCTAGCTTCAAGATGTACTTGATGGCTTCTGGAGTAAACTATTGAGTTCTGTAAAGTTCTTCATGTTACTCAAGACTGGTCAGACTTGGGACGGTTTCCATAGGCGAATCGAGAAAGGGTATCGCGAGACCCTCTGAGGTATATTGCAGGCTCTGAAGTCTCACGATGGTACCTCGAAGACACCTCCGAGGATTTTAAGCAAAATTAGAGGGACTTGAGAGAGACTCTGAAGTAGCTCCAAAATGGCTCAGATATAGCTAAAAGGTATTTCGGGGGTCTCACGATGGACATTATGGTATCTTCACGATCCATTTTGGGAGGTACCTTTGTGGACCCATTATGGTACCTTCTCGATTCCTCTGTGGACGGTTTCCGCGCAGGAGTATGAAAAATAAGGTTTCTAGCTTCAAAGTGCTTTTTACGGCTTCTGGAGGAAACTACTGAGTTTTACAAGTCTCCATCGAGTTGTGACCAGATTTGGGACGGTTTCCGCAGAGGACTGGGACAATGAAAGCTTTAAGCCTCAAGGTATTCTTGACGGCTTCTGGACGGAACTATAGGGTTTTACAAGTCTTCATCGAGTTGTGGCAGGGCCTTTAACGGTTTTCGAGTAATATTATAAAAATGAACCGTCAAGCTGCTTTTTAAGAAAATCACTGATTTTTCCATAAAGTTCTCTCAAGATCCTTTCAATTTTTCAACAAAAAGATAGGGACCGCAGACGAATTTTCAAAAAATTTTTCGAACTTCAATATTACTATGGTTGGTTAGCTGCTCTAATTTACTATTCAAAACAGTTTAGTTTTTCGAAAAAGGTTGAGAAAAAAAAAGTTATGGTCAAAACAGTAGTGAAAAAAGTCGCGAAATTTAGTACTGAAAGTTTAGATTTTACACTTTTGGTCGTTCATTGTGTTTTCATATCGGATTTAAATTTTTTAGTAGTTTATTCCGGTTTTCAAAGTCATAATAAGTCACTAAAACAGTATAAAACCACAAGTTTGAAGAGAAAAGCTATTTTTTCATGAAAAATAAAAAAAATGGCCGCTGCGAGGATCGAACTCGCGATATCAAAACTGTATGCAAGCGCACTTGCGCTGCTCTACGTCCATCCCTTGGAGATAGGAGGCGTTCGCGCTATACACCACTTCCCCTCAAAGTACAGCATCTACCGACTATCTTGTTTAAAAAAAAGTTATGATAGTTGAACAATTATTAGTCACGTGTGTTCGGACCACCTAAAAATAATTTATTCATAGAGATTCAGTTCAAAATGCTTCCGTTTTGGGTGTTTTTTGTTATTTTAAACGTTGGCTTCAAGTTAACAATAATTAAACTTTTAGGCACCGCTAAAATTTTTATTTTATTTTTTTAATTGAATGAAAATCGAGATACGCTGATATTTAAGAAATAAAAAAGGCGCCAACGACATCTGACCATGTTAAAATGAATTTCTAAATTTTCACTGTCTATTTTTTTCTCAGAAAAACAAAGTTTTTCGGAATAAGTTTTATATTAATAAAATTTTAGTTACAATTTAATCCACAAGTTAAAAATAAACATTTTTTTACTTACACGCTCTCGTAAGCGAGTACAACATTTTCAACTTTGCGCGGCCTCACGAAGATTAGGCACCGTAAAAAAATTTTAATTTTTTTGTCTTACAAGATTTGTTTTTTTCACTTAAGAATCGAGATTCGATAATAAAAAAAGGCGCCAACGACATGGAACTAGGTTAAAAACCCGAAGAAAAAAAGTAGTTTTGGTTTTTTGTACGACATTCCGCTAAAACGCTACGAAAATCGGGAGAAAAGTATATCAGATTAAAGAGGAAAGTTTTCTCTATGTTTCCACCAAATTTCTCTGTGTTTGATTCAGTATTGCGCTTTTACGAAAACATCAAACACGAAATCTAAAAAACCAGTGCATTTCACCATCGCAAAAAGGGGCGTGGCTCTGCGGTCTCTATAAAAAGACCACACAAAAAAGCTCAGAACTTGCATTTTAGTCAAGTTTTGATCACAAGAGTTGTGGCCGGACTTGTTACGGTTTCCGCGGAATAGTATGAAGATGAAAGCCTTAAGCGTCAAGGTGTTTCTGGTGGCTTCTAGAAAAGAATAATTATTTTTCTAAAAAGGTTTATCGAGATCCATTTTATTTCAGATCACTAAAGCTTTCAAATTTCCGCCTTTCAGACAAATTTCGGCGCTCTGATAAGCTGGAAAATCTCTTTTTAGTACCTAAATTAACGGCAGAAGATGGAGACATCTTTTTCAAACAGAGATCTTTTTCAAATCATTTTCTTCCTGCCAAGTGGTCTCTCAAGCAACTGAATAATTCTCTATTCTCGGCTTCTGAATGTTCTGGCTGTTTGCTGATCCTCAGTATTAAAATTAGACTCCTTTTTTTTGTAGTTATCAGAACGGGTTTCATCGATTTTTCGGCATCTAATGCGTGCTAAGATCGGATCTGATATTTTGGATTCAAAATAAATTATCAAGCTTTTCTTGACGTTTGATCGAATATTGAACACTTTTTCTCAAGCTGATTTATTTTTCACATTTTTACCTGGCCAAGTAGTCCCTCAAGTGACTGAAAAGTTTCTCTCATCTCGACTTTTGAATGTTTTGGCATGTTTGCCCCGGCGACCTACGCGCAGATGAAACTTGGCGCCGTCGTAAATTGTTTTTGCCTCGAGGCTTTTTTTTTTTCTGAAGATGAAGCTGACATCAACATGGAAAGCGTTTGAAGTAGAGTTCTCAAAACCGAACGTTCAAAAAATGACCGTTTGAAAAAAATGAACTTTTTCATTTTTCGATAGTTTAGGATATATCATTTTCAAACGTTCAACCAAAAAGTTCGAAAATCGTTTTCTTATAATAATGAACGTTTGCTTTTCACATAAAAAAACGGACGTTCGTTTTTTGAACGAACTGTTTTGAAATGGAAAATGAACGTTCATTTTTTGAACGAACTTTTTGGAAATGGAAAATGAACGTTCATTTTTTGAACGAACTGTTTTGAAATGGAAAATGAACGTTCATTTTTTGAACGAACTTTTTTGAAAATGGAAAAAAATGAACGTTCATTTTTTTGAACGAACTTTTTTTGAAAAATGAAAAAAATGAACGTTCATTTTTTTTGAACGAACTTTTTGAAAATGAAAAAAATGAACGTTCATTTTTTTGAACGAACTTTTTGAAAATGAAAAATGAACGTTCATTTTTTTGAACGAACTTTTCTGAAAATGAAAAAAATGAACGTTCATTTTTTTGAACGAACTTTTTGGAAAATGAAAAAAATGAACGTTCATTTTTTTGAACGAACTTTTTAAAATGAAAAAAATGAACGTTCATTTTTTTGAACGAACTTTCTGAAAATGAAAAAAATGAACGTTCATTTTTTTGAACGAACTTTTTACGAACGGAAAAATGAACGTTCATTTTGGTTGAACGTTCAAAAGCAAACTTGAACCAAAAGTTTGGTTTCAACATTTGTTCGAAAATGTTTGGTCGAACGTTCGTTCGAACGTTTGGTTTTGAGAACTCTAGTTTGAAGAGTTATGCGTTTGTGAAAAAAACGATAGATCTTTCTTTTGGGAAAAAGGCAAAACAAAAAAAGTTGAAAATTTGAATCTGGACCCGTGGGTTCCTTTAACAAAGCCCCCTCCCTCCCCCTACAGAGAAAAAAATTATCTATATTTATTTTGAAGCTTGGAACTGTACTTGTAAAAAATCCATGAACTGTAATTTTTTTATCGAATTTAAAAAAATCCAAAAAAATGCCTTTTTTTGAAGATTTTCAAGCCTTGACCCACTATGTCTGAATATTCAAAGCTGTAAATTTCATTTTTGAAAGGATTTTGGAAGATTTGGCTATTTTAAAGCAAAAAAACGGATATGAAATCCAGTTTTTGCCCTTTTCATATTAAATCAGGGGAAAATCAATGATTTTGGCTCATTTGTATCATCAAGCTTCGAAAAATAAGGCGATGATCTTATTTTAAAAAAATTCGATTCGACAAAAAAGCACAAAAAAATTAAAATTTTTTCTCTGAAACTCAGCCACAGCAAAGTTCCACTGTTCCGAAACAGCGTAACGCGTAAACCGGCGCGAGTCGGGAGAGGCAAAATAGAAGGCGTCACAGTCCCACTGATTCGTTGGTTAATACCCAATTGCTAAAGGTAATTGAGTGCTCTGACCATTTTTCGAAATGCGTTAGTGACAATTTTTGGATCGCTCTCTCGGGGTTTCCGGTTGAGCAAAATGTTAAGAAATCCATATTATATTCATCTATTTGAGCTAAAAGTGTGACCAACTACTAACTCAACCTTCTAACGCTTGGACGCATTTGGAATGGCTCAAAGGGACGCGGTTGCGTAGCGGTTTTAACTAGCCGACTTTGCTGATATACTATATTTCTTTTTTCGAGAATAGCAACAATTTTTGAGATTCCATCTGTCTCAAAACTATGTTCATCGTGTTTCTTGTTTCATTTTTTGATATCAGGACGAAAAATTGAAAATTAGCTCCTAGCTTCAAGTTGGAAGTTAATTGAGCTTTTCTTAACTGTCCTGCGTGGTTGAAGCATTTGAATAGCTGATTCACGGCTGGCTGGAGACATCGAGAAAAGGGTCCTGCCACGAAAAGAGACGAGACAGTGCCCTGTTTGGTGGAGAGTGCAGACAGGCCATGCCTTTTTGCGTCCCAAGCCAGCCGTGAATCGTCTATACGGTTAGCTATCTTTTAAACTGGCTTAGGTTTAGATAATATTTCCGGCAAGGCCTCTGAAAAGTCATACTTTTTGGTTCAGATCTTCAAATCCAACTTTTGAAATCGAGACTAATGCTCTTCGGGGCTTGTTCAGAAGTGTTTTGAGGAAAATAGAGAATTCTTCTCGTATAATTTCAATTGAGCCATCAAATTGGTTTTTTTTTTTAGGAAAGTCATAATCATTCGTTAAAACTTCCAGACGTGCAGGAACCCCTACCTTGAAATTGAGTGTTTTAAAGATTTTTCGGCGTTTTCCCTGTAGTTAGACTGATCGGATATCACCGAAAATGAGATTTTAAACTTTTCGATTTAGTCTTCAAGGCCATCCAGAAAGTTGCAGTCCAAAGGTCCCTCTCGGAAGAAAAAAAACTTCACCTCATTTAAAAGGAACGCTGGAACGGAAGAAGGGAAAAAGAATTCCACGTCCTCGTGCTCCACACAGCTGACGAGCTCTCCGGGCCCCATCGCACTATTTTGCTCTCATCAAGCTCCGTCGGCCCGATGTTGTCAACATTTCTCAGGCGCCGTTTCTCCTCGTTTCTTGGCACGCCGTCGTCGTAGCAAACTCTTCTCATGTGTATTTCTAAGTGTGTGTTCGCGTCAAAACATTCTCCGACGTTCGTTTCGGAAGAGAGAGAGACTTCCAGAGAAAACAGCTGTTTCGTGGGAAGAAAAGCGAAACGAGAAACGCGATAAACATGGTGTTGAGCCAAATTGAATCTCACAAGCTGTTGCTTTTCCGCAAAACAACTCGAATTTCTCAGTTTTTTGAGGAATTGAGAAGGCGTCAGTATTACTGGGAGGCACGTGGTCGCACGGGGAATGGCTTAAAAATGGTTTAAAAAGTGAGAAAAGTCTAGTTTATTCAGTTTTCAGAAAAGATTCTCTGCTGAATCATGGGGAAAATGAAAATTTTATCGTCGATGTTGACCAAAAATGGCTCGTAGATAGCTTCCCGACGATCCGCTTCTTCTACAGGGGCAGTTTTAAAGGCTGAAGTCGGCTATTTGAAACCGCGTCGCTTTGAGCCATTCCAAGCGCGACCAAGCTTTTGAAATTGGAATTTTATAAAAGTTGCCGAAGTTTCAGTTCAAAATAGTAATTATTATACAGATTTCTTATCATTTTGCTCAACCGGAAACCCCGAGAGAGCGATCCAAAAATTGACACTAACACATTTCGAAAAATGGTCAGAGCACTCAATTACCTTTAGCAATTGGGTATTAACCGACGATACAGGGGGACTGTGAAACCGTGTATTTTGCCTCCCCCGACTCGCGCTGGTTTGCGCCTCGTGTCATGTCAAATCAGGCTGCAGCTGATTTTATTGATGAAAAACGTTCGAAAAACGTCTTTTTTTCAGATTTTCTTTTCGGAATCAACTTGATGGTGGTTCATCATTAAGTTAGTGAACTGATTTATTTTTTTATTTGTTTTATTGGCTCGAAATCAGCAATTTTTACATGATTTGAAATTAAAAACGTAAAAAACCGATTTTTACCTGTTTGGTTCACTTTTTCTTCATAATCTACGAAAAAAAGGGCATTTTGAGCTGAATTTCTACAGCTGATTTTTTCTTTTGAACCGAGCGAATTCCTAAACTTTGACAGCTGAAAATTTCTATTTCAAAGTCCAATTTCGAGCTTTAAAAACACGTATAACAGTACCAATGCCCTCATTATGGCAAGTTTTGATGAAAATTTTCAAGTTTATCAAATCATGTTGATATTTATAGTGCATATTTCAGTATATTCCCTGTTTTTTCCGTATTTTCTTCTTCGAACCTTTGAAAAATAAGCAAAAACTTCCTGAAAAACAATTTTTTTGAAAGCTAAAAAATGGAGCATTGTAGATGACAGCTCGAAATTACGCGGTGGCGTGTGAAAATTCGCGAAAATTGCCATGAAAATATGAATTCGTCGGACAAAACAACGTTCCTCGATTGTTTTTCAGTTTTCAACTCGGAAATGTTGAAAATATGGCTCAATGGGGCTTGAAAATGCGGAATACGGATAGAAAACGATTGGACGAACTGGCCAAGACGTGATGGTGCAGTCGGTAAGAGGCTTGACTGTCGTTTGAAGGGTCGCAGGTTCAATCCCAGTTGAGAGAATTTTTTTTTGCCATTCCAAGATTTCTTCCTCAAACTCTCACAGTTATATTTTTTTCATTTTGGATAGATTAAAAAAATAAATAGCTTCCTCGGCAAGAAGCTCTACAGCCGCTCGAAGGGTCTTAGGTTCAATCCCCTCTAGGAAGTTTTTTTGCATTTCATTTTTTTGCAAACTTTTTGCCATTATGAAGTTTCTTCTTCCAAAAATCATACCGATTTTTTTTACAAAAATATAATTTTTAAACAAATAGCTTTCTCGGTGAACAGTTCCACAGCCGCTTAAAGGGTCACTGGTTCGATCCCGGTCAGGATGTTTCCATTTTTGTCATTTTTTTTCGCCCATTTTTATTTTAATCGGTCCTGAAAATTGAAGTGTTCGAGATGCGGGACCCAAATTCGATCTGTACACATAGCTCAACCGGCAAGGAGTTTCACTGTCCCTCGAAAGGTCCCTGGTTCAATCCCTTTCAACGAATTTTATCTGTTTTCTCGTCATTCACCCAAACAAATTCCTTCTAAGAAACCCTTAAAAATAAAAATAAAACTCTAAACTAGCCTAGGAATCCTGAGAAACGAACGGCACGAGATGAAAAAAAGAAAGATTAGGCGCAATAATGGCCATTGTTATTAAGTTAATATTTTTTCCCTTTGCCGAGTCGAAAACACACGGCGAAATCTTGTAACATTTTCTTAATATTCTGATATTATATTACATGTTATTATCTGGGAATCTGTGTGTTATTACACTGATTTGTTTTGTTTATCGCCGAAGATTTGCAAGTTTTCATTATAATCAATCTCGGAAATACGATTACGGTAGTTCTATATAATCGGATGAAGTCAGAAACTACACTTCAATCTAAGAAAAGATTTGAAAAAATGGCAAAAAATCGTGGCGCGGGGTGGGATCGAACTCATAACCTCTTAAACGACGGTCAAGCGTCTTAACCGATTAGCTATGGTCATTATTGGTTTGAAAAAACGATTGAATAACTAGATTTCAATTTTTTAGCTCAACTTCAAAGTTTTTTCGAGGTAGGCTTCATTTCTTTGAAAAATGGCAAAAAAAAAACTTGGCGCTTATGGGATTGAACTCGTGACCTTTTAAGCGGCCACCGAGGCTCTTAGCCGATCAGCTATGATTATTATTAATTTATAAAAAGGTCGACAGTTTGGCGTTCGCCTTTGCAGCCCAGGTGCTCCATTTTTTTTCGGAGAAAAGCTTCTTTAATTTAAAAAATGGCAAAAAAAAACTCGGCGCCTAAGGGATTGAACTCGTGACCTTTTAAACGAATGCGCAGCGAAAATGAAATATATTCATTCCGAAAACTACAGTAGTCCTCCGCAGTTTGCAACAACAACAAAAAACTTCCTGACAGCTATTTCTTCTGAGAAAAAAAACGTTCAAAAAAACTTGTGGGGCGAGAAGTTTGCCGAAAAACATTCTCTGAGAAAAATAGATTGCGAGAATGTCGGCCGATTGGGCCAAAAACAAAGTCTCGAAACGAAAAACTAAAACAAAAGGTTAATCGCCTTGAAAATTGGGACTTCAACACTGAAACTCGAGGAAAACTATCACCAAAAGGGTCACAGGTTCGAATCCTCTCCAGGACGGGAGGTTTTTGCCATTTTTTTAACCCTTGAAAAAAAGGTATAAAAATTTTTATATAAATGATAGAAAAAAAGGGTCGAAGAGTTTGAAACGAATTTGGTCGCACACGGAATGGCTTTAAGCGTCGCGGTTGCCTTACAATTCTTTTTTCAAAATTTTTCAAATTCTCAAAAAGCTCCCCAAAGTGTGAAAATATTACAAGCTCAGCTCTGAAACTCCGTATTAGGAAAATATGAGATGAGCTTCAAATTCGTCAGTTTCTTCATCATATCAAATTTAAGACGGTGTAGATCCCTTTTCGGAGCGTTATTAAGCCCCTCAAAAAGACATTTCAATGAGGTCCTGTAAAGTTCAGAAACATCATCGAAATTTGGATCAAACAAAATCTTTTCGAAGAAAAAAAGCTGGAAAGTTCGTTTAGTTTAGTCACCTTCTGAGATTGATTAGTTTCATACACTCTCAATGTATGCGGATTGATAGATTTCTCCGAAAAACCATCACCGGAAGGGTCACAGGTTCGGATCCTGCCGGTGACCGGAGATTTTTGCCCTTTTTTGCTCTTTGAGGAATCGACGTAGTAAGTAATAAAATGCACATTTTGAATAAAAAATGCTTCATGGTAGTTTTTGAAGCGTTTTTCGTTGATATATTAATTTTTTAGAATGATTTTGAGCTTATTTCTGGTTCAGTTCACTGAGATAAGTCTATCGAATTTTTTTCTGGAAGCCGAAAAATCTTCTGATGGTCTGAAATATTTCCAAAAAAATCCAAAAATTATGAATAAACCCTCCGTCTTTTCCAATATTCAACAAACAGAAGCTCAATATTGGCTCAATTTTTTGCAACGCATATTATTTTTATTTTGAAACCAAAGTTTCCCTACAAAAATCTGATTTGCAAAGCTGTAGTCCGCCCGAAAAACTCCTCAAAATTTCATCATTTTTGATTCGAATAGGCTATTGAAAAAGTCTTCTCATCCCCTTCTTAAGCCCGAAAATTCGACAAAAAAGGCTCGAAGCTTAGAATATTGTGTGAGAAATTATCGATGTAGTCAGTTGAAAATTCGTCAGCCATTTTCATCTGAAGCGACGCCAAAGCTCCTTTTAAGTCCTGAAACTCGTGATAAACATGTCCAAACAGTTCCTGGAGCCAGTAACTTCCTCTTTAATGAGTTCAAACATGAAATCCTGCAGAAAATATCCCTCGTAGGCGGCTTAAATTCCCCCCGAACAATGCCTCGTTCCCACATTAAAACATGGTCCAAATCCCTTGCTTGGACCAAAAAGGAAAACTTCCCCCGCGAATCATTTAACGGAAACTCGAGAGCAAAATATCCGGGGCATCAAAACATCGGCGACGACGGCTAGAGAGCACAAAAAAGCTCAGAATTCAAGTCTCGTGAGCCTCGTGCTCCTACCGAGAACGACCTTTGTGTTTACCGCGGCGGCGACGGCGGGGCTTCGTTCGTTGAAACTCGCTGGAAAGTTGCTAGTGAAGTCTTTGAAGTGGTCCCTGGAGGGCTTCTCAGGAAGGGACGTGGAACTAGGAAGACGCTTGTACCGACTTGTTCCGGGTTTCTGGCTTTTTCTTGCTGTAACTCACAGAAAAGTTTCCAGTGAACCCCTTGAAGTGGTCCCTGGAGGGCTTCTCGGGAAGGGAAGTAGACCTAAGAAGAAGCTTGTACCGACTTGCTCCGGGTTTTGAGCTTTCAATCGATGGAACCCAGAAAAGTTGCTAGTGAAGAATGGAGAACAGGAGACCTAAGAGAAGCATGTACCAACTTGATCCGGGTTTCCAGGTTTTATTGAAAAAGGTATTAGTGAAGGCTTTGAAGTGGTCCCTGGAGGGCTTCGCGGAAAGGACGTGGAACTAGGAGAAAGCTTGTACCGACTTGCTCCGGGATTCTAGCTTTTTCTTGCTAAAACTTTCAGAAAAGTTGCTAGTGAAGTCTTTGAAATGGTCCCTGGAGGGCTTCTTGAAAAGGGGAGCAGATCTAGGAAGAAGCTTGTACCGACCTGATCCGGGTTTCCGGCTATTTCTTGCTTTAACTGCACAACATTTATGTTAAGACAGGTTCAAGAATAATGTCGTGCTAACGTGTGCCGGGTATCCATTGAAAAAGGTACTAGGGAAAAAAATTCGAAGTGGACCCTAGAGGGCTTCTAGGGAAGGGAAGCGGAACTAGTAAGATGCTTGTACCGACTTGATGCGGGTTCCGAAATCGGGTTAAGATTTAGAAAAATGGTGTTAGTAAAGTCGTCAGTGTGGAGTGGTCTTTTAAGAGTTTCTTGGACCTAAGAATGAGTTCACTGAATTTTTTTGGATTTCAAGTTTAAACTTGATAGCGCTTTTGGTAGCATCCTCCGCTTCCACCAAAAAGGTCAAAAGTTCTTGATTCTAAAAGTTTTTTGCAGATTACTTTCGAGCTGTAGAAGGTTTATCTGAAGATTCTTAGGCAACTTTTTTGACTGGCCATTGAAGTGGTCCTTCAAGGGACCTCTCTAAATTCCTTTTGAAATTATCCTCCACAGATCTACCTTCATCTCAATCCTGAAAAGGACCGTTAAAACCAAATTTTTCGCGGTATAGCTCTCCAGAAACACCCCAGTATAACTTCAAAAAATAGCGCTCATTTTTATTTTTAGCCTGCTTGCAGAAAATTTTCAGATTCTCACTTGTTTTCAAATAAATTCTCTCGATGAACTTTCAAAAATAGCCGACTTTTCCCTACCGTAACCCAGCACTTTCTTTCTTGCAACAATAAAAAAAGGCAGACGAGGAGTGCAAAATGCCATGGGAACGGCTGGAAAATATTTCAAAGCTTTCGAAAAATACGAAAACATTCCATTGAAGTCGCAAAATACGGCGAAAACCAATTAGCTTCTCCTTTAAAGAGAGAACTTTCGCCGAAAAGGGCACACTTCTTTGCATAAGGCGTGGGCGCGGACAATGGCGCAGTTGGTAGCTATTTTTGATGAGGTTAGAAGGGTCAAGGGTTCGACTCCAGTTCTCGGAGAAACGTTTTTGCTTTTAATTATAATAAAAAATTTTGTTCGTCTCTTTCGTTTAAAAGAAGGGGTTCTTTGCATAAGGAGTAGGTGGGGATGATGGCGCAGTTGGTAGCTAATTCGAAGGAGGTTGGAAGGGTCAAGGGTTCGACTCCAGCTCTCGAGGAAAATTTTTGCTTTTTTTTTGAGAGGAACTTCTCCTTTTTTGCTGAAAAGGGTAGAATTATTTGCACGGAACTGGTCACGTCATGGCCCAGGTCATGGCGCAGTTGGTAGCTACTTTAAACGAGGTCAGAAGGGTCACGAGTTCGACCCCTGCTCTCGAGGAAAATTTTTTGCTTTTTTGTTTTGGAAGCAGTTTTTTTTAGCTGAAAAAGGTAGAGTTCTTTGCACGGAGCTCGTACCTGGATCACGGCGCAGTTGGTAGCTTCTTTAAACGATGTAAGAAGGGTCAAGGGATCGACTCCAGCTCTCGAAAAAAATTTTTGCTTTTTTTTTTTGAGAGGAACTTCGCCTTTTCTTGCTGAAAACGGTAGAATTCTCTGAACGGAGCTTGCACCCGGATCATGGCGCAGTTGGTAGCTATTTGAAACCAGGTCAGAAGGGTCAAAGGTTCGACTCCTGTTCTCAAAAAAATTTTTGTTTTTTTGAGAGAAAGTTCACTCTTTTTTTGCTGAAAAGGGTAGAGTCCTTTGATCAAAGCGTAGGCGTGGATCATGGCGCAGTCGGTAGCTACTTCTAACGAGGTCAGAAGGGTCACGAGTTCGACCCCTGTCCTGGCGGAAGCATTTTTGCTTTTATTCATGATAAGAAATTTTGTTCCCCCGCTTCAAAAATTGTTATTTTCATCAAATATTTTCCTTTCTCCGTAAAGCATTGACGCCTAATTAGGGCTTAGAGGACAGATTTCACATGATCCCACACCTTCAAAGTATCTAAAAATCGACGATTTAATGAGGAAAAAACCCAGCTTTTCCTCTCATAATCCGCCTCTTAACTTGAATCAGGATTCGGCCAAAAACGACGTTGGAAGACGTATTTTGTGCGGTTTGTTGATTTGATTCAACGGAAGAGATTATCCAGTTATTAAGAAAATGTTGGCTCTCCGTTGGGTTTCTTTGAAAATTGGTTGTTTTGAGGAAAAGTCTGGCAGGGAGGATGTGACGTGCACTGGACTTTTCGCCTTTATTTTGGGTTTCGAGAAAAAATATTAATTGGGAAAGGAAGGTTTCTTACATCCTGCAGAAAAAACATTACTAAAGTGTTAAAATTTAACTTTTTGAGCCCAGGAGGCTGGAAAAACGAGGAAAATAGCTTCTAAACTTTGCGAAAAATCTGCAAAAAAGTTTTAGCCTCGGAGGGGATTGAACCTGTTACCTCACTGGTGAAGAATTGAGAGACTTTTTATCAGAAATATCGAAATTTCACCATCTCTAATCATAATAATGTTTTCAAAAAAGCTGGAGAAGTACCATCTGATTTTTGAAAAAACCGCAAAAAAATTTTAGCCTCGAGGGGGATCGAACCTGTGACCCCATTGGTGAAGAAATAGAGGCTTCTAATCGAAAAAATCGAAATTTCACCACCTAAAATCATAATAACGTCTTCCAAAAAGCTTGGGTAGTACTAGGTAAGCTTTGGAAAAACCGCAAAAAAGTTTTAGCCTCGAAGGGGATTGAACCTATGACCTCATTGGTGAATAAATATGCGAAATTTTCAAAATTTCACAGCCTATAATCATAATAACGTCTTCCAAAAAGCGATTAATCACCCATTTTCGGTCGAAAAGCGCCATTGGGCAAACAATTGCAAATTCCTGTGGCCTCACCACCCAATTTCGAGCAATTTCCGGGCACAAACGCACGAAATTCCAGCGAAGCCGACGGCAAAAACACGACGATTGTTGTTGTTGCGAAATGAAAAAAAAAAAAAATGATTTCCGCGTGGCCGACGCTTTGAAAAATTAAAAAAACGGCGCGAGCTTTTCAATCATATTATTATTATTTTTTTATTATTCCATTCTTTTTTTCCTCCCCCGCTGGAAAAAAACATCGAGTGCATTAGGCTTATTCAGTTCTCGATTGTCTGGGCTTATTTTTGAAAAAAAAAGGCCTTTGGATAATTTTGGAAAGTTTTCCAGTATGAGAATGATCATATTTGATACGGAAAAATTCAAAAATAACCTTTTTCAAGAATAAAAATGAACTTTTCTGGTAGATTTTGAAGGTTTTCTGGCCAAAAATCTGAAAAAAAAAACGGAGCTAACATTTTGGCAAAAACGAGGAGCGGAAACGAACCAGAGACCCTTTTAACCAAAATTTTTTAGTCCAAGAACATCGAAGGCTGATTTTTCTATTCGCCAGAGACTTCTAAACCGTTGAAAAAAAAAGATCTGGATGAATTTTTGGCAAAAGCGAAGACCGGATTCGAACCTGAGACCCTTCGGCTCAAATTTCAAAATCCGCAAGATCAGATGAAATTATTTCGTTCGAACCATCTGAAAAAACGGCAAAAAAGAGGACAGGATTCGAACCTGAGACCCCCAACTCACAGTCAATCCCGCTACCAACTGCGCTATGCCTTTTCTTGCTCAAAATAACACTTATCTATAGAATTTTATTTTTTTCGAATGCAAAAAAAAGTGAGGAAAAACAAGGGGCGAAATATGGGGAACAAACGTTTTGATATGCTTCAAGTTACAAATTGGTTGGATTTTCTTTTTGGAAGGTTACGGTAGACACCGGGTTACGGTAATGAAGGATAAAAGCTCAATTTTGTGGTCACTGGGGAGTGGTCCGAGATTCGCCTATTCACAGAAAAAAATCAAAGAAATGAAAAAAATAATAATGAATGAATGAGGTTAGAACGGTTGTAAGGGAAAAAGGTTTGATGAGGTTTGAAAGTGGCCGTCTTTTTTGGTTTTACACATGTATTATACATAAAATGATGCCGAGGTAATGGATGATAGATAAATGGGAAAAAACTCCCGAAAAAACCGGGAGAATCACTCAATCAATCACAATGGTTGGTGGTTGGACTTTTTGGATGGGTTCCAGGAAAATTTGATAGGGCTACAAACTGAATAAGTGTAAGGAAGTTTGGTATGGATAAAGTGGCTAAGGTTGGGAAAATAGAACTGAAAAATGAGGGAAATTGAAAAAATAAGGTCTGGTTTGGTTTGGGACTTTTTGAGATTTTTGGGACTTTTCCTTATTTTCAAAATTTTATGAAGACTCAAAAATCCTTATGGTCGATATCATACTAAAATTCCAAAAAAAAGCTCAGAATCCCCCAATTTTTGAGCATTTTAGCACGACTACATCTTTCTGAATAGAATTTCTGACCGATTTTTTAAAGATTTCAGGAAAAATTCACAGTTATCAGATAACCCTGAATCTTCCAGCAGACTTACCAAAGTCCCAAAATCTCACTATTCCCAAACCAAACCAGCTTAAGAGAAACCACCTCAAACACCACAAACATCGATCAACATATTGGCGCAGTCGTTCTGCTGCTGCTGCTCGGCGTTCTGCAAGTTGGAGCTCTCCAGAAGTCGGTACTGAGCCAGCAAGGTCTGGATCAACACGGCGTTTTCCGGCGACACGACCGACGGCTGCGACTGCGGCTGCGACAGCAGCGGGAAGGTGAACGTCGCGGGATTCAAGGCCAGTGGGCCCAGGAGTGGAGCCGAGGCGGTGGTCGGCGTCGACGCGACGGTCGGCGAGGTCGTCGGCGACATGGATTCCGGCGACGGCGGCATCAAAATCGTGGGCAGCGATGTCGGCGACGGGAACTGCAGCGACGGCGAGTAAGAAGCGTCGGACGTCGACGGAGACGTGAGAAGCGGCGCCGTAGGGGTCTTCAGAGCCGTGTTGTCTGAAAGAAGACTTTGAAAAGAGGCTCCAAGTGAGGAGTTCTTACAGAATAAGGCTCCTAGATTGCCAAAGTTGAAAGCTGGAGCTGCACTGAGGGCGGCGGCGGCGTTGACGGCGTTCAGCGTCGAGGTGATGTGCTCCCTGGTGAGGTTCATCAACGTGTCTTTCCTCTGACGTCTTCTGATCTTGATCTGGTCCGCCATCAGCTTCTGACGTTCGGTGACGACGAGGCACTGTAAATTGGGGGAAAATTAGCGATGGAGCAAAGAAGGTCTGAAGAAATCGCTTTTTTTGGAATTTTTCAATGTTAGGGTTTCTTTACGGTGAGGATGGGTTTCAGAATTTTTTTCAGTAAGAGTGGCTTTCAGGAATTTTAGGGTAAGGCCTTCTAGGACTTGAAAATCATAAAAACTTCAAAATTTATTTGCAGCTAAAAAAAATTGAAAAAAAAATTGCCTAATCTTGAAATTATCAATGGAGCAGGAAAGGTTGAGAAAAAAATGGCTTTCCAAAAAATGATGCTATCAATTTTTTTGAAAAATTTTTAAAAAAATTTATCATTGGAGCGAAGAAGACGAGGAAAAAAATAGCTTCCTGTAGCGTTATTATTATATATTCATCATAGAATGTCGACTTTAGAAGGATATTCATTGAAAAAAATGACTTATTAAAAAGAGAAATTCTAAAATTATCAATGGAGCAAAATTAATCCCAAAAAAGAGCTTTTAATTTTTTTTTTGTTTTTTTCTTCTCAACCCCAGTCTATTTGTTTTTCACTACCGTATCCGGCATTAAAATAAATATTATTGCCGTCCAAATAAATGGTTTATTGGGGCAGCTGCAGAGATTCCTCATTGTTTTGAAGTTGCTTCGAACAAATTTGAAAAAAAGCAAAAAAATCTCCTAAAAATTCCAATATCAAAGTTCTAAAGGCTCTGACTAAAAAAATTTCTCAAATTAGAAACTTTTAATGAAGCATTAATTAGCTTCCCATGTACATCACAAGATCACCCATTTTTTTTTGCACGCTCGAAAAAATTTTCTCTTGCCAATTAGAGACAAAAATAACATTTGAAGAGATCTTTCACCTCGTTTGAGATCAAAATAACTTGATTTTTCGGTCTAAAAATGATTTTTGGAAAAAAGCAAAAACCAGGGCGGGAGTCGAACCAGAGACCCATTTATCCACAATTTAAAGCTTGATAACTGTTTGCTTTGAATCTCTGGAAGCTAAAATGAAAAGCCCTATAGGGTTCACTTGCCTAATTATGTAAAAAAACGGTTCATTCTTCAAAAATTGGCTAAAAATGCTCCTAAAATGTCTTCCACCCCTTAAGTGGTCACTTTTCAATTTTACTCCCTCCAAGCTTTTTTATGGGCTACGTAGTTTATCCCTAAGTTGCTATATGAAAATGAAAAAAATGTCTTCCACCCCTTAAGTGGTCCCTTCTTAATTTACTACCTTCCAGCTTTTTTCATAGAATTCATCCCAACGTCGTCTTGTTTACATATGAAAAGGAAAAATATGTCAATTCCTGGAATTAATGGAGCTCAAGACGTCGTTCTCAGACCAAAAGTTCAAAACAGGCTGTATTTTCAATATTTAATAATAAAGCTTCTTAAAACCTACTCAATAACAAATTTAGCACTTTGTAAGTTTTCAATAGCTAATCCTGGATCACAAATTCCAGGGAAAACCTCTTAAATGGCCCCTCGTAATCTTAATTTCTGATAAAGCCTAGAAATTCATCGTGATGGAAAATGACGTCAAAATAACTTAAGTGACCACTTTTACAGTTTAAAAGTACAAATCCAGCCTGATCTCAACAACACTCCTCAAGTGACCACTTTTTAGTCCTTAAAAAGAAGCTTACAACTCTCTCTCTCCTCCATTCAGTCTAACTGTACTTTCTGAACCTTACTCAGCAAAACTTATCCCGTCCCTAGAGTGACCACTTGGCCCGTTCCTGATCTCAACAACACCCCTCAAGTGGTCACTTCTAAGTCCTCAAAACGAAGCTTTCAAATGTCACACCTTCATTCAGTCTGACTGTACTTTCCAAACCTTACTCAGGAAAACTTTGATCGTCCCTAGAGTGACCACTTGGCGCGGTCCTGACCTTAATAACAGCCCTCAAGTGACCACTTCTTAGTCCTTAAAAAAAAGCTTACAACTCTCACTCCTTCCTTCAGTCTGACTGTATTTTCTAAACATCACTCAGCAAATTTTTCCCCACCCCTAGAGTGGCCCCTCGCAAGAGTCCAGACAGATCCAGTTTCGGTTTCACGAGTCGTTTTGCAACAAAAACAACATAGAGGAGGAGCGAAGAACTACGGTAAAAGTGCAGCAGAGTGCAAAAAGTGGGCGTGGCCCCCAGGAGTGCACCCTCAGGCGACTTGCAACACCGTAGACACGGCCACGCCCTCATAATTTCCGAAAAAAGTGACGTCAGGTGTTTTTCGAAAAGTGTGAGTGACGTCATTGGAGCGGAGTTTAGAAGTTTGAAGAAGGTATGGAAGTTTTGAAGGTCTCTTTGTTGGTCGCGGAATAGAAAAATTGGAATTTATAAGTTTAAAAATGTTTTTTTTAATAAGAATAAACTCAGAAAAAGTGACGTCATACTTTTTCAAAAAAACTGAAATGACGTCATTAGAGCAAAGTTAAAAGTTTTGAAGGTCTTTTTTTCGTGGTGGCGAAAATTGAAAAAAATTAATATTAATAGGTTTGGAAAAGGTGTTTTTATAAAAACAAGCTCGTGACGTCATACAGAGTGACGTCATACTTTTTAAAAAATGAAATGACGTCATTAGAACAAAGTTCAGAAGTTTAAAAGATCTTTTTTTCTTGGTCGAAAAAAATTGAAAATGAAATTTAATAAGTTAAAAAAATTTATTAGAAGAAGCTCATGAAAAAAACGACGTCACGTGTTTTTTTGAAAGTTACAAGTGACGTCATTGGAGCGGATTCTAGAAGTTTCGAGACGTTTTAGAGGTTTTAAAGGCCTTTTTCGTGGTTTAAAAAATTAAAAAAATCAAGTTTATATTAGAAGAAGCTTATGAAAAGTGACGTCACCAGTTTATGACGTCACTTTTTTTTGGTAAACAAGGTCGATTTTTTTGGATTTTTTTTCCTCATTTTGATCTTTTTCTTGATGAATTTTGAATGGAATTTCAAAGTTTTAAAAAAATTCTAAAATGAGAAAAAAATGATTTGAAACTCAAGAAACTACAGAAATTTGAAAAAAGACCGAGATTTTTCTTAACTTTTTTTCATCAACGACGAGTTTCTGATTTTTTTGGCTCGATTTTTTTGAAAAATTTTTCTGATCCTGATTGTTATAGATTTCCATTGAAAAACTCATCAAAACTTGAAAAAATACCAAGATCTCATAAATTGAATTTTTTACTTCAAAACCCCTCGAAAACACAATGGTTTCAACTGAAATTCATCAAAAACATTGAGCGAAGGGTTGCAAATCCCGAAAACAACGTTTTTTCCTCCCCGGCTCTAGGAAAAAGCCCTGAGGGGACCTGAAAAACAACTAGGAGGAAGGGCGAAAACAAAGTTTCAGGCCCATTACGAAACTCTTTTTTTTTTTGTTTTTGCTCTCAAATACTACAGCTGTAGCTGCTGGGGATGGCTAGGAAATTCCATTTTTGGAATTATCAAACGGAACGTCAAAAACAATTGGCTCAAATTTCTTCATCCCTCCCATGTCAACAACACTTTTTTTTGTCTCGTCTTCTTCTTTTTTTCGATTCTTGTGGTTTTTTTGGGGGATTTTGAAAAGATTTTGAGGGAAAGGAAAAAGCTCAAAATTTGAAAAAGAAACAAAAAAAGTCAGAAATTTTTCTTTTTCCTAAAAAAATTCACTTTTCCCAGAATTTTCAATGATTATGGAGCTGTTAAAAATCCTGAAAAATCAAAGCGAATTTTTTTCAAAAAAATTTCGTTTCAACCGACTTTTTAGCATTTTTTTGAGTTTCGAGGGCTTTGAGAAGAAGAAAAATGCTCAAAAATTTAAAAAGTCTGAAATTTTTTTCTCTTTTTTTCAAAAAAATTCACTTTGTCCTAAATTTTCAATGGTCCCGAGACAGTTAAAAGCATAAAAAAATCAAAGCGAATTTCCATGAATTCCGTTTCAAACGACTCTTAAGCATTTTTTTAAGTTTCACGAGTTTTGAAAGGAAGAGAAAAAGCTCAAACTTTGAAAAAAAGAAACTGTAAAAAAATGTAAAAAAATATATTCCTTTCCTAAAAAAATCACTTTTTTTCATGTTTTCAATGATTCTGAGGCCGTCAAAAATCATAAAATCGAAGAAAAATTCCCAGGAAATCATTCTAAACTTACTTTTTAGGGTTTTTAGAGAAATTTTGAAAGTTCCTAGGATTTCCAAAGCAAGAAAAAGCTCAAAATGTGAATATAAAAACCAGAAAAATTGTGAATTTTTTTTCTTTTTTGTAAAATTCCCTTTTTCCTGTATTTTTAATGATCCTGTGACAGTTAAAATCATAAAAATCCACGTTTCAACCGACTTTTTGGGATTTTTCGGACTAATTTTGAAACATTTTAGCATTTTTTAAGTTTCGAGGGGTTTTAGAATGAAGAATTGCCCAAAAGTTGAAAAAAAATCTAGAAAAGGTCCGGAATTTTTTTTGTACAATTGACCATTTTCTGATTTTTTCCCAAAGGTTCTCCGGGTGTTAAAAATTAAAAAATTGCTTGAAAACTCAAAAAAAAAAATCCCCTTTATTTTGAAATCTAAACAAATCCCGCAACGATTACCTAATTAGGAACTTTTATAAAAGGTTATGGGAAAAATAATTCTAACTGAAAAAAATTTTGCCTTTTTTTCAAGGTTTCGAAGTCCAAACTTTATTAAATTTTAATTAAATAATTTTTAGATAAAAAAACTTTTTTTCTGATTTTTTTCAACGGGAATTTCTGGACCTTTCAGCATAAGCTTTAAAAAAATTCTTAAAGATTTTTCTGATTTTTTTCCCAGAAATTTTTTTCTCTTCATCGATTTTTTTCATCGAGGTCTCATTCCTTTCAAAAACTCAAAGAAACTGTAATTATAATTTTTCGAATTTCAATTTTTTTAAGAAGCTTTTTTTCATGCAGAAGCTCTTCAAAAAAACATCCCAAATTTATCGTTTTTTTCGTTTCGTAAAAAAATCCCAATTTATCTCACTTATGAAGACGAGATTCCGAAAAATCGTATATTTTCGAAAAAAAGTTTCTCGAAAAATACTTATAATAATAATACTAATCAGCGAGTCTCGAGGATTGTTTTCGTCGGCCGCGAAATCGTTTATGAATAGCCTTGTGAAAGAAAGACGAAAACGTAGAAGCTGACTGGCGAGAGACAACGCCCAACGCGGAGGCGGAAAAGAGGATCAGCTGATTGAGCGAGATAACGTTGAAGGGAGAGGAGAGGGAAAAGAGGAAAAGGGTCTGAAATTGAGCTCTTTTTTCGAGAAACGAACGGCTTTCCGTCAAAACAACCCCGGAGGCCAAATTACGAATGAAACAAGCCTGAATGTTGAGTTATAAACATGGTTTTTCCGTTCGTTTCGGGACCAGAAAAATGAAAAATGAACGAAATAAAGAAAAAAGCACGAAAATGCTCCTTTAAACGCAATCAAGCTTTGTCAATGTAAAAAAGAAAAAAACAAGCTTGAAAGTGTCTTTGAAACGTGGAAATTTCACGAAAAATTGAGCTATGCTCCTTTAAATTTCGAGTTTCCCTGCGTGACCAAAAAAACAAATTTTAATTTTTTTTTTTAACTGTTTAAATGAGAGAAAAGGATTCAAAAACAATCAAAAAAATGTCTTTGAAACTTGAAAATATCACAAAAAATGGAGCTATGCTCCTTTAAATTTCAAGTTTCCGTGCGGGACCAAAAAAATTTTTTTATATCAAAACAATCATCTTGTTCTCTTTCTTGGGGCCATAAAAAAATACGGGAAATCCTATTTTTTTGAAAGTTGAAGTTATTTGAAATGAGAAAAAAATTTGCAAAAAAACAAGCCATGCTCCTTTAATTTCCTAACTTTACAGTTTCAAAAATCTAATGAAGGCAAAAATTTTAACCGTTTCTACTCGTAAAATTTGTTTATTGGGACCGTCTCATGCGCCTTTAAAAATTTTCCCTTCTCGCGAATTTTTCCAACGAAAAAAAAAACTCAGACATTTATAATCCGTTCCAACAACATGGAATCATCAGAAAAGTCGCCTAGATTTTAGTTTTTCCTCGAAATTTATATACAAGTTTTATAAAGAAAATCCGGTCTGATCCGTTCCAAAAACGGGGCCTTGACTCGAAAAATTTGAATTCCCTACTTGAAATGTTGAACACAAGAAAGTTAGTATTTATAGTTTCTTTGAAACGGGAAGATGATTTAAAAAATTCACGTTTTGGCAACAAAAATTATTCGTTCCGAGCAGCTGCTTCACTTTCGCAACATTTAAAAATAAATTTTTGACGGATTACTGTAGCCAAAAAATGTGTAAACCTTCTAGGTTTCAAAGAATAATCAATTTTCTGAGGATTACTGTAGCCCAAAAATTGTGCATTTTTTTCCGGAAAAATCGTATAATTTTTCCACCTTAATTTTTTTAATTTTTTTCGGGTTACTGTAGTTGAAAAACCTCTACATTCACTTTTCAATAGGTTACTGTAGACTTTGAATCTTTATAATTTGTTTTTTATGGGTTACTCTAGCCGAAAAATGTGCATTTTTCCGTATACTTTCAAACTTTTTCTATATTTTAGCGCGTTACTGTAGTTTAAATCTCTTCATTTTTCTTTTTAAGCCTCTGAATTTTTATAATTCTAGGTTACTTTAATCGAAAAACTGTGCACTCACCTTAGCGCAAGGGCAGTCGCGGTACGGGCAAACGCTGAAAAAAATTTATTTTTTTATTTTTTTCAAAATTGTACTTTAATTGTATCAGTAATGTCTTTGTTCAGAGACACGCAATATTTTTTTCTGAAAAAAACCAAAAAAAGCTATTGTTTGAGCTAAGCTTTGAGGAAATTGTACTGGAACAAAAAAAAATATTTTTCGATTTTTTTAAACTGAAAAAAATACTGGAAAAAAATTTAAAATTCATCATTTTTTTATAGTGAAAAAAATCGAAGAATCTCTCAAACCACTGGGAAAAAAATTTTTTTACTTTTTACCGGAAAAAAATATAGAAATTAGATGAGTTTATCTTCCCAGCGGAATTATAAAATAAATTTTTTTCAATTTAAATACTCTTCTTGAAACCGTAATCTCATCTGAGAAAGCTAATTTTTTTACCGTTTGTGACCCTTCAGACGGGATTTTCGGCCGTGTTGTCCGCATTTTTTTGACAGTTTGGCACTCGTTCTGAAATGCCTTCGATTAATTAATTATTGAACTAATTTTTTAATTATCTAATTTCATCACATTCAGCCATTTTCATACACAAAAGAACCGAATTTTTCAATATAATTACAAAAAATCAAATTTTCTCATTTAAAATCGACAAAAAAACAAGTAAAATCTCAAATTTGAACAACTTTTCAGAAAAGGGCTTGAAAGTAGCAAATTCCAGTCGATGCGCAGCCAAATCTTGATACGAAGTTTGCTCATTTTTGTTCAATATTGGTGTAAAATCGAGGTTAAAGAAGAGCAAAATTTAAATTTCAAAAAAAAATTGTTCGATGCTCAGCCGAAAAATGTTGATACGGAGCCACAGAACGTTATTTGAGTTGATGCGCAGCAAAATATGGTTTTTTTTTGATTTAAATCAAGTTGAACGAAACTCTCAATAAAGAGTCTAAAGTCGATGCTCAGCCAAGTTTTTTAATTCAAAGCTTTGATACGGAGGGAAACTTTTCCAGATGGAAATATGCTACTAACCGAAAGAAAATTTTTTTTTACTAACATTGGAAAAAAAAAATTGATAAGCAGCCTAAAAAATGAACATTCGAAGTAAAAAAATTCAGTTCAAAACATTAAAAAAGTCACACTAAGTCAGTTGATGCTCAGCCAAATTTTGCAAGGATACGGAGCCACTCGTTCAAAGTTATCCTTATAGTAGCTTTGGAACAAGAGCAGGACTGTTCAAAAAATTTTGAGGTAGACGATGCGCAGCCAATTTTTTCTCGAGGATACGGAGCCAAGAAAAATACTCAAGTACTTCATTTTTTATTTTGAAGAACACCCAGTCGAAAATCTTGCAATAAACATATTGTACAGAAGTGTTAAGCTAGTCGATGCGCAGCCAATTTTTCTCGAGGATACGTAGCCATGAAAATTAAGGATACGGAGCCATTTCGGAAAAAGAAACAGGGGTAAAAAATTGAGACAGTCGATGCGCAGCCAATTTTTTTTTGAGGATACGTAGCCAGCACTTATCATGATAACGAACTTAGTCGATGCGCAGCCAAATCTGGATACGTAGCCAGGAAACTCTACCGAAGCATGTTACATTGTTCTGGACAAGAAAAGAGACTGTTTGAAAGCCTAAGACAGTCGATGCGCAGCCAAATCTTCTCTAGGATACGTAGCCAAAGAACTAGGACAGAAACTGAGCCATCTACTAAAGAATTTTCATAGTATTGGGTTAAGAAAGAGAGGAAGGAATTCGAGATAGTCGCTGCGCAGCCAATATATTGGATACGTAGCCAGGAAACTAGTCAGAAGTTTTTACGTCTACCTAAACGTGTTACATAGCTCTGTACAAGGCAAGGGAATGCTTGAAAGCGTAAAACAGTCGATGCGCAGCCAAATTTTCACTGGGATACGTAGCCAAGGAACTCAGTAGGACAGAAACTGAGCGATCTACTTTATTAGGAAAGAGAGAAAGGAACTTGAGATAGTCGATGCACAGCCAATTTTGGATACGTAGCCAGGAAACTAGTTCGAAAAAGACATAAGTTTGTACGTCTACCGAACCGTGTTACATAGCTCTGGATGTCTGAGACAGTCGATGCGCAGCCAAATTTTTCCTAGGATACGTAGCCAGGAAACACTGGAGGAACTTTTTTTATCTACCGAACCATGTTACATAGCTCTGGACAAGGAAAGGGACTGTTTGAAAGCCTAAGACAGCCGATGCGCAGCCAAATTTTTCCTAGGATACGTAGCCGGGAAACTCACTCGAGTAGGACGGATTCTCGGGCTCCAGGACGCTCTTAATGGCGCTCAAGGACAACTCGAAAGGTTTCGAGAGAGGACCGTACAGTCCAAGATGGGCCATCGTTGGAATTTCAGCAGACATCTGACTTTGGATAATGAAAGTCGGAAAAGTAGTAGGTGGAGGTGTCGGCAGGGGAGGGGGATAAAAATGTTGTGGTTCGGAGCCAAAAACAACGTCGTCTTCGCGTTCTGTTTCTGCTCACACGGCCGAGCCACGCCCAGTGTTCCGGTGCCGCCCCTTCTCGATGGCCACGCCCACTTTTTGAATTCTGCTCCAACTCTAACCCGTGTTGTTTTGATCTCTCCATGGCGATAATGATGAAGGTGGAGCCTTTGGAACTGGGTAAAGTGCGAAAATCACGAGTTGGAGGACTGGAATAGCTGAAGATGTCAATGCGGTGCGTCTCATTTGATAGAGCTTTGACAAATCTAGGTGGTAGGGAGGGAGCAGAAGAAGCTTGCCTTGGGGTGAAAAAAGTGAGGCTGATGAAGGTAGATTCAAGCTCTTGAAGTCCTCGAGAAGACTCTAGTGAAACATGGGGCGATGGGGGGAGTGAAGTACAAAAATGCCAAGCTTGAAGTTTGAATTGGTCGCACTCATGGCGCAGTTCTTGACCGGGACAACGAGTCCCAAGCTTGAAATGTTTATATTATCAGTAGGCCTGATTCTTGAAATAATTCCATTGGGTTAGGCTGATGAAGGTGAATGGAAAGAAGTCGGACCCTTTATTCTCACCTTTGAGGTTGAAGATCCTATAATTTAAAATCATGAAGTCAGGAGCACCAGGTGATTTTTGGTCTTAATGGAAACAGTTGGAAGCTCGAAAAGAGCCAAAAATCTTGATATAAAGTATGCCGTTTGAGTTACACTTCTCAAATCTAAGAATCTAAAAATCTCCGTTCACAGTGAGCTCTGAGCTACAAACAAAACTTGACAATAATATTGAAATTTATAAGCAAAAACTTGATGTGAGAGGAAAACTTTTGAGCTCAAAAAAGCCGAAAAAGTTAACTTTGAAGCTTGAGTTGGTTTTATTTTTATATGGGAGTATGTAAAAAACCTTAAACTGTTTATTTTGAAATCAGATGAACTTTAAAATCTGAAAAATCGTAAATATTAACAAGAGTTCACACGGAGATAGATGCTCCTCAGCGAAAAATATTATTAAAGAGTAATTTACAGTAAAGCCTAAAAATTCTACTGTCCCTTCAAGGAAAGCAGTTTCGCAGCGAAATCTGACCTTATTGATGATTCCTACAAGAGTGATTTTATTTTAGGTACTTTTTTAAGCTCGAAATAACGTTAAGCTTCAAAAAATAATCAGCAGATTGTTTTGTATCGGGTTTGAAAGTTGCGTAAGCGATTAATCGAGATCTAAGCTTGAAAAATCTAGATTTCCGGATAAAAGTTGTTTCGAAATCCAGATGGGTATTAACTTTGTTCCGATGAGTTGGAATCTCACATGGAATATCGATTTCGACTATGAAAATTGGAAAAAGTGCGAAGAGATCTTAGCCTAAGCTTGGGAACATCTCAAGTTAATATTCAAGAGCTTGATGTGACGATAAGGGGTACATATTTTCCCGTGATGGAGCTTGGGACGGTAACAGAGTGGGAAAATATCGAATTTGTGGATCCTCAGTTTGAAAATTTGGAATATTCTCCCATGAAATTTCACAAAATCCCATCTCAATTTTGAATAACCCCGTGAGAATGGACTATTTTTTGAAGAAGGAAGAAGCTAAGAAAAGCTTCAAAATTTGACGCGAAAATGGGTTCTAACCATAGAACGCACCTTTTTAAAAATGACAGAGTGTTCCCTGGAGTGGCAACTTCAGGGGACCCTTTAGGGATCACTTCAATTACCCCTATAGGGGCCACTGAAGCTTAAAACTCTAGGGAAGCATGATAGTGGTCCCTGTACACCTTCTTAACCTTTAAAAAATAACAAAAAAGTTAAAATACCACTTGAGGGACCACTTGAGCTTTGAAGGTTCAGAAATCAGCCTCTAAACCCCTATAGTGATCACTTGAATTTTACCCCTATAATAGGCGCTTTTTTCTCCTCATCCTTACCCCTATAGTTAGGCTGTTGGCTCTTCTGACCATTTTAGTCAAGTGGATAACGCCTTTGTTTCTGGAAATCAGGATCCAGGTTCGATCCCCATCGGCGCGGATCTTTTTTTGCCATTTTTCTATCACTCAATTCTCATCAAAAACTTTGATATGAGGTCGATTTTTCACCAAAAACATGGTCTTTCATCAGAAATCACCCTTTCGAAATTTCGAAACTTAATTTTCAAGGGTTAAAAGCACTAACTTCCCCTCCTTTTGGAGCCCCCATCAATATATACACTTTTAGCTTTTCCTTGTTTCTACGCAAGCAAATCTGATCTCCAACGTGAAGCTTTAATCTCAAATATAGTATGTGTAGAAACAGGGGAAAAGCCTCGAGAATCCGGCTTTCGAAATCAGATGAAAGCTGGAGGTGTTAAAGTTGTAAGGCGGATCAGCCGGGGAGGGTGGATTTTTGGAAGCTCGCCTTGTTTTGATACGTTGCCAAGCTTGAAACATCGTCTGATCGGGGTAAATTTTGGAAATTTTGGTAGTATTTGTATAGATTCAAGGACTGAGGGATTTTTCATCCCTAACCCCTAGAGTGGTCACTTTCCTGGCGTTCCTAAGCTTCCAGAAAAACAGCTTGTGAACTTCTTCAAGTTTAACTTACTAAGTGAACTTCGGAAAAAAAAGCTAAATTAAAAAAAAAAGCTTCGAAGAAATTTTTTTCATTTTTTGCCAAGCCGTGGTTGCATTTGGAATGGCTCGAAAAGTATATTTAAAAAAAAGTGCACAAAAAGCTTGAAATTTGGAGCTTTCCTATGCAAACAAGCGCAAGTCGTTTTGAGTCGGGCGCATTCCTAGAAAACTTCATAAGCATCGAAAAAGGCTTCCAGATTGAAACAAGGATTTCAAGAACCCGAAATTATTCAATTTCGCTTTGATTTTTGAAAAATCCAGAATTTTTTCTTCTACTTCAGATAGGTCCCTCAAGTGGACACATACCTTCTCTAAATCTAGTCACAAAATCCAACCCTATAATGACCACTTCTCAAAAGAAACTGTTTTTATATTTCAAGCTATATTTCACAACCAAAAATCTGCGGCTCAACCCGACCTGAACCGATTTACTACTCTGTTAAGCCTCAAAAAACATTCTTACTTCACTATAATTTTGAAAAACGTCATCTCATACATTTAAGTACAACATTCCACCAAAAAACTGCGATTGTACTCGGCTGAAATCGGTTTACTTCGAGGATAAGCCGCGACGCAACCGTTACGCAACAAAAAACAGACATTTTTCTTAGGAGTTCATACATATTTGACGTTTAACAAATACCCACATCAGCCCACCCTCGGCAGAAGAGCTTTCTAGAAACTTTACTCTGCGCCCGACCTGATCTAGTTTACGCAGAATCATTCTCGACGACCGAACATTTCTTGCGTCCCAAAACCGCGACGCGACCGCGCCGCATTTGAACCATTCTCATAAGCCAAAAGTCCTACTTTGATCCAAATCTTCCTTTTTGAACCGCGACGCGACCGCATCGCACCTCGAAAGCTTTTCATGTCCCTTTTTAAGAAAAAAAAGCCTCTATATCTAAAACTTCACACAGCCCTTCTGTACAAAATTTCGAGCTCGGCTTCATTCGATACGCGACGCGACGCACTCGGACCGCGACGCGACCCAACCGCGACGCGACCGGCCCGCATTTGAATCATACTTATAAGTCAAAAAGTTCTTTCTTCATTTTTCCACTCATCTCCCTTCCCTGTACAAAGTATTCGGAAAAATCCATTTCAATCAAGCTTTTTGCATCCGAACCGCGACGCGACCGCTCCACGCCTCAAAATTCCTCACATTATTCCTTTTTTCATCCTCAAAAACTAAAAACCTCTAATTCTACAACTTTACCCATGGATCTCACTCTTCTGTACAATAAGTTTTCGATCCAAGCTTGACTCCCTCCGAACCGCGACGCGACCGCTCCGCATCTCAAGTTCTTATCTGTTTCTTATGCTTTTGTTCCGTTGTCAAAAATCAAAAGCCTCTTTTTCTACAACTTCTCCTATGGACCGGACTCCTGCACAATAAGTTCTCGGTTTAAGCTTTGCTTCCTCCGAACCGCGACGCGACCGCTCCGCATCTAGAAAATTCCTCACATTCTTCCATTTTTGCTCCTGATCCTTACTCTGACGTTTCCACCGGTCCGACACCCACTGCATACATAAACTGATGGGAAAAAAAAGAATATTGGCCGGAAAGAAATTGTTGGAGAAGAGGAGGAGGATGTTTTCGACGTGCCACATACACAAATTCCATCGCCTTTTTGGCTCCCACGAAAATTTCGGAACCCGCCGAAAAAAAATTTTTTTTTCCTGACAATAGGGTCTGCAAGTGTCGGCTCGCGCCAACTAACCGACAATAACAATCCGTCATTTTTCATTCCGGACCTCCAGATGAAGTGATTTTCGAGTTGGGCCGGAGGGGGGATTTGTGGAAATAGAAGGGAGAAGAAATAGCCTTTTGGAGCTGATTTGAATGATGAAAGGAGTTGAGAAAAAACAGTCAGATAGTACTGACTAACTGTTAAGAACGGCTTCAAAATCAATCTAATGAGGATATTACTATAAAGAAGCAGCGAATGAAAAATCGAGCTTTAAGAAAAGGAGAAAAAATAGCCTCCTAAAATGGGAGAATGGGCGCTCCATGGCGAACTTTTACCGGGAAAAAAACTGAAAAAAATAGCCGTTACTGGCTTGGACATCTGCGCTCCAAGGCGAATTTCAAAATTAGATTTTTTTTTCAAAAAATATCCGGAAAATTCATCCATGGAGCGCATTTTCCGACTTATTGCAGCTGTTTTTTCCAGCTCAAGTCATAATTGAGCCTCTAAATTTAAAAAATATCCATGGAGCACATTTTCCGACTTGCTGAGGCTATTTTTCGAGTTCAAGTTCAATTTGAGCCTTTAATTTCGAAAAGTACCCATGGAGCACACTTTCCAACCGGCTGAGGCTATTTTTTCATACTAAAGTTTAAATTGAGCCTTTAATTATGAAAATTATCCATGGAGCACATTTTCTGACCGGTTGGGGCCATTATTTCATACTCCAGTTCAAATCAAGATGACCTAGAAAACTGAGACTCCCGTTTCGAAAAATTATTCATGGAGCACATTTTCCAACTTCAGGAGGCTGTTTTTTTTAACGCAAGTTCAAATTGAGCCTCTCATTTCAAAAATTATCCATGGAGCGCAATTTCCAACCTATGGAGGCTATTTTTCCTAACAAACTTCTCATTGGAACTGACAGACCAAACTGAGCCTCTAATTTCGAAAAATTATCCATGGAGCGCATTTTCGGACATCTTCAGGCTACTGTTCCTGGAACTTGACGCAAAACTTCAAAACGTCCCACTCCAACAGTTTTGCCTTCTCTTTCTTCCTCTCAATCCTCGAAATGAGCTGAAAAAGACGGAAAAAGTAATGTGTTTTGAGGCGTACGTCTATTGTTCCTGGCCGGATATAGGGAATATATTTTTTCTGTGGACACACACTCACAACAAAATGTTTTCACACGTCAAAAACTTTTTGCTTTCCTTTTTCAAAAATCTTTTTCCTCTTCCAGAAAAAAGAAGAATGAGAAAAATAGAGAAAAGACATTGTTTCCGGAGAAAAAAATTGCCTCCCAAACTTGTTATTATATTCTCGCCATTCTTCATGAAAAGCTCCAATTTTCGAGGAATTTTGTCATATTTTGCTGTTGTGATGAATAATGAGCAGTTGTGAGCGGATTTTTGAAAAAAAAAAAAAGATCAAAAGAAAGAATCGTGAATAGTTATGATGAGTCAAAGGTCTCAGGTTCGAGTCTTCCCGACGTTTTTGCCATTTTTCTGAGTTTTCGTAGCTAGAAAAAAGAAATAGCTGAGGTTTTCAAGAATAAAAAGCTCACAAGTTCGAGTCCTCCCCACGTTTTTGTCATTTTTCTAAAGCTTCAGTCGCTTCGAAAAAAAAAATAGCTGAGTTTTCGAGGACAAAAAGGTCGCAGGTTCAAGTCCTCCCCACGTTTTTGTGCCATTTTTCTAAAGCTCCAGTAGCTAGAAAAAAAAATAGCCGAGGTTTTCCGGGATAAAAAGGCCATGAGTTCGAGTCCTCCCCACGTTTTTGCCATTTTTCCAAAGTTTCCGTAGCTAGAAAAAAAAATAGCTGAGGTTTTCAAGGATAAAAAAAAGTCGCAAGTTCGAGTCCTCCCCACGTTTTTGCCATTTTTCTCAGTTTTCGTAGCTAGAAAAAAAAATGGCTGAGGTTTTCAAGGATAAAAAAAAGTCGCAAGTTCGAGTCCTCCCCACGTTTTTGCTATTTTTCTCAGTTTCCGAAGCTTGAAAAAAAAATGGCTGAGTTTTCAAAGATAAAAAGATCGCAGGTTCGATTCCTCCCGATGTTTTTGCCATTTTTCTAAGTTTCCGCAGCTAGAAAAAAAGATAGCTGCTGTTTTCGAGGATTAAAAGGTCGCAGGTTCGATTCCTCCCGACGTTTTTGCCATTTTTCCAAAGTTTCAGTGGCTAGAAAAAGAAATAGCTGAGGTTTTTAACACACGTTCTCCCAGAAATTCGAACAAATGCCA